>JAVYIG010002859.1:0-223819 GCA_035222895.1 Strongylocentrotus droebachiensis
GACCTAAACTTTGTGTGTCCGGCGATCCGGACAGTTGACTTAAACGGTTATTTTTCAAGAAGTTTACACGCAATATTTAATAAATCTTTTAAAACCTTATGTTAGACAATATAACAGACAAATAATTATGATGGTTAGATCTAGTGCTATTTGATGCGAACATTTCGTTAAAGGCAAAATTCAAAGGCAAAATTTGGAGCTTTATTTTTGCTTAGCAAGCCACGGCATAGACAGCAATAACCATCTGATTTGGGTCATTTCTTTAATAAAACTGACATTTGTTGTCATTCCCCAATACAGATGGCAACCCAAAGATCTCGTACCGTGGGGGTGGCTATGTACATATTTTCGTCCACGACATTTTCTCCCCGATTTTCTTTATTTAGATCTAATTTCCTGATTTCTAAATCAGATGTAAATTAGGTCGGTATGTCATTTGTCCTAATTACAGTTATCAAAATTTGATAACTCAATATTAAATAGATAATTTACGGACTTACTTATATGAATTATCCAATTTGTACCTCAGAACCGCGAAGCAGTACGTTCATGCATTCAAAATATTACCCGGCGGCCGATATATTTCCGGGTCCACCTACCAAAACATAGCCAATGGCCAATCAGAGCACTCGTTTCGTGGGAGTTCGTGGTCAAGCCGACTCGTACGTAGCTACGGTAGCTATTGGACGTTCGAAAAGAAAAAAATAATATTCATCGACTAAAACCAAGACGGATAATGTTGACGACGAGACTTTCTCGGATTAATCATTAATTTAGGATCTAAATGAGCAAGCTATCGTAAGTCAAATAAGCTATATATATGTTATTTTTAATTTGTATTATATTTGCAGCAGTTATGAGGATGTAAAGAGTGAAAATCTCGTTGCATATCTCATTCATCGCGGTCCGGTCGAACCGAACCATTTGTTCCGTACAGTCCCTCACAGAAAGAGGTCCCCAGACTTCAGTCTCTATAATCGGAGGTCTAGTGGAGCCAGACGTAGTCTCAGTGGAACAACCGACGATTAGAGAGACTGAAGCTTTCGGTCTAGCCACGGCACTACTACTAGATCTAATTCATTGTCCAGACACTAAACCTAAACCCCTGGCTTAATTCTTAAAGGCATCGTTTAACAATGTTAATTCTGCAACTGAGATGCACGGCCCTACGTGTTATCAGTGTCTGTGACAGCGGCGTACGCAGGATTTTTTCAAGGGGGGGGGGTTTTAAAATATTTTGCTCCCGAAAATTTGAAAATCGCGCCGGCCGAAAAGTCGCTCAGTGGGGGGGGGGGGGGGGGGAGGGGGGGGGGGGTAAGCGGACACTTTTTTTTTTTTTTTTGGAGGTCGAAAAAAATCGCAACGA
Organism: Strongylocentrotus droebachiensis; assembly: GCA_035222895.1. Classification (NCBI taxonomy): domain Eukaryota; kingdom Metazoa; phylum Echinodermata; class Echinoidea; order Camarodonta; family Strongylocentrotidae; genus Strongylocentrotus; species Strongylocentrotus droebachiensis. The sequence continues at coordinate 1,367 of JAVYIG010002859.1, forward strand.
CTCAGCCAGCCGAAAAGTCGCTCAGTGGGGGGGGGGGGGGGGGGGGGGGGGGGGGGGGGGGTGGGGGTAAGCGGACACTATTTTTTTTTTTTTTTGGTCTCAAAATTTCATAATTTGACATTTTTGGTCGTTGGGGGGGGTAAGGTCACCTTATTTAGGTTAGCCGTGGGTATAATTTTTTTTTTTTTTTTTTTTTTTTTTTTTTAATAATAAAAAAAAAAAAAAAAAAAAAAAAACCAAAGGGGGGGGTTTTAGGTTTTTTTAGGGGGGTTGACATACATAAAAATACCAAAGGGGGGGGTTTGAACCCCAAAACCCCCCCCCCTGCGTACGCCCCTGGTCTGTGATATGATGTAATATTGAAGCCCAACAAAAATTGCGCTTCAAAATGATCAAAATAAAAAAAATCAAGTGTCTCAAAAAAGTAAAAATCTTTGAGTTTGAGTGACTGACTGAGAGGAGCCAACCCTACCCAAATCAGAGGCTAAATGAACGAAAGAGACATAAAATTCAGTCTATTTTTACCATAGATCTACTCGTGTTTCCCAAAAGACTGATTTTGATTTCCACTCATAATTATAACTATCTTGATAATCAGACAGGCAATTGAATTGTAAAAGTCATGGGGTAAAGGTTCCTGACTGACCTAAAGCCAGGTTTATAATTATCGTTGCAGCATGAGCTAAATCAGGGGAAAAATACACAGGGGCTTGGGGCGAATTAGCCCCCAAAAGTAAAAAAAAGAGCCCCCAAAATCAGCATAGAGTTCAATGCAAAACAAATTAAAGAGTGTTATTTTCATGCAAGCAAGCTTGAAAATTATTAATTTTTTCCCTGAGCTAAATCCAGGATTTTTGTTTCAGAATCTGAGACAAAGTTATCCAATCCCTTTAACTTAGGGCCCTGTCATTCATACTACACTGTACATGTAGCTATGCTTTTCAACTTATCTCCTCCGTTTTCTTTCGCCTTTCAGCTATAGTAATGGATGCATCTTTATGTTGATTTTTATGTTTTATTTACCCAATCGCCCACATTGGGTTGCACGAGTATAGGTAATGAGGTATACATCATAAATAATTACAGTTACCAGTGGTACTTTAAACTTCAAGTCCAAGCAATCAAGGTGAAAATGGCAAGAATCGGTCAATAAAGTAATCTCATCATTCTTTGACAAAAACTCAGGCACAGAGTCCCAGACACAGTGCTGAGTGCTACGTCTTGGAGGAGAGTGGCGAAAGACAAAACATGTTTAAAAGCTAATAACGGCTTGGTCCCTGGTAGTCGGTGAAACATTTAGAAAGGGTGAATACTCAATAATGAGAAATCAACAGTGATGACATTTTATATATATACGATGGGGTGTCCAAAGATTACAGACATTCAATATTAAAGGTAAAGACCAGTATTGGTAACGCCCCAATTTCAAAAAATGAAATGGAAGCTCTCATTACCAATCATGTGAAAGAATATGTTTTGACTAATACATGATGATAAAAAATTTGCCGGGAAACCGCCTACTAGTTCATATATTTGGTAAATGCTTCTCTCATGGTCGTGTGAGAGATATAGGGTAGTCCCATATACATCTTTCTGTGTATAGTGCTTGTAACTTTACGAAGAATGGGCCAAATTTCTTATCATTTTGATGATTCCAGAACCTTGCAGATGCTAGATGCTAGATCAGGCCTTCTCAACTGGCGGCGCGCGCGCCACTCGTGGCGCTTGCAGTCAGTCAGAGTGGCGCGCGGCTGTTCCAAAAAATTATTGAAAATTAAAAATTAAAAATTAAAGAAAGAACAACATTAACAAATTAGATTTTAAAATAAAACAAGCCAGAAAAAATCAAAAAGTCGCAGTCGAAGTTGAGCCCAAATGTAAGCAAGCCATTTTGATTGTTTGATTTTCACTTTATTTTGACATTTCCGTGTTTATTGCACCAAAATAACTACATATAAATTAACTTCTAGTGTAGATTTTAGCTAGGAATTGTACTAATTATTTCACATCAATATGATATTATGATTGATGTTTTATGGAACAAAAAGGTGTTAAAAATGCCACATATGGGCCTAAAAAAAGCCCTAAAATCCACTAGCTTCCGGGGGCTTTGCCCCCTGAACCCCACCCGGTATCGGCTCGGTCGCTACGCTCCCTCGTAACACAGTCATCAAACATACAGGTTGGCACTTCAACCTCAATTCATTTTTGTTTTGGCGCTTCTAATAAACTAGTTGAGAAGGCCTGTGCTAGATGATCAACCTTTTCTATTCGATTCCACAACGTTTCTTTCACAATGCAATCGCATGACCATTACTGGTCTTTACCCTTAAATTGGGAATGCGATCCATGATTTCTCATATTATTCCTAAATTCATTTCAATCAATTGATACCAAATGAACAGCAAAATTCTAGACTACAACTGGTGCAAATAGTAATTTAATCGTCAACAAAATTCTGGTGATATCTGTACCTCAAAATTTAATTTAAAATTTTGGTGACATATTCTCTCAAAATAAAGATATCTAGACCCTTGTCAATAAGCTTATTCTGTTTCAGAATGGGCTCAAAACATTTCAATGTTTGCTGATCTTCTAGCTGTTAATTACTTTCATAATTTCCCCACCAATTCCAAAGGAAATTTTGTCTCTAGGGAATTTTATGTTCCTCTTTCCAATGGTGTTATCAGGTTTTTGTAATCTTCCCAATTTTTTTGAAACTATCCATGAGTTAAGGTCATGCGCGAACTACTGTATGGTCACACCACCATACAGAGTATGTTAAAGCCCTTTTAGGGGTGTTAACAGTAATCTGGACAGCAGAAGCAAGAGTTTGTGAAAACTGACAAATGTTATCCTTTATTATTTTTAAATAAGGCATCATACATAATTTTAAAAAATTGCCTCAATAAAGGAAACCCTGTCCATAACATTGATACAGCATGTATGATTTAACAAAACAAATAACTCTGGATCTTAATATTTTCTTTGTATTACCACAATTTCAGTTGCTATATCTCAATTTTACAGAGATTGATCAATTGGCCTCCACTAACAAAACTCATGATGTGCAGATCACAAGAAAACATTTGTTATTAAAGTTTCTGATTAAAGAAGTAATTACAAAGCTAATAGGTTCTTGGAAATAATTTCTCTAATGATATTCGTCGTGACCTTTTAGATCCCTTGTTGACCATACATTGCGAGACAAACAAATATATCTAGAGATATTATTTCCGATACTATATCCACAATGAGTAATATATTTAGCATTAATAGGTTCTTTCTTGCCTTCTTTAAATCTTTGTCAGTTGATGGACCAGTTCCCAATCAGAAAACATGCCCTGGTCTCTACTGTGGCAGAAAACTACTCTTGGATAGTGGGGACAATTCTACATACAGTTCATGTGGTGTAAGTTTGGTTTGGTTTTTTTCATAAATTTATGAAGTATAAATCTATGTAGAAAATAGCTTATTTTGATGAAAGAGAGGAGATGAGTATAAGGTTTCTTATATGTAGTATTGATATTTAAACAGGGATTGTTGGATTACAAATTGTAAAAAATCATATATATTTTGTATGCCTGGGTATGTATGGGTTTTGCAGAACCTGGGTTTGACTTATAAAATTCTGTATTGCAAAATTTCAGTGTAAGATTACATTGTGAAATAATTGAAATCAAAAATACAAACCCGGGTTTCAGCATGAATGTCGGGAACCAGTCAGGGAACAGTTTCGACTCAGACCTAATTTGTTGTTGTGTTTAAATAGGCTATTGATTTTTTAAAAGCAAAGTAAATTTTGAACAAGCAACAAGGAAGCCTAACAGAGAGTCATTATCATAAGATATTTCAAAAATTGCCCACTGGAAGCTGTGTAATAGACTCATAATGGTGTGAGGAAATGGAGAGCATGTTGTATTTTGAATTACTCAATGCTTACCGGTAATTGATTTGTTTTCACCCTATAGGCTTGTGATCGCAGTGAACGCCCCAACAATTCTTCACTCTGTACACCATGTAATGGGAGTCCAGACCTATATGATTGGATGTACCTGGGCTTCATGGTGCTCGTCTCACTAACTCTCCATATCTTCTTCATTGACTACTTCTCTGATGGAAAAAGGTACATGAGAATAACACTGATCACAGTGGTATATACAGTGCCTCCCAGAAAAAATGAAACCGAGAAGTATCGATGTTTTATCATAACTTAAAGATAAAGTTGAGTTCTGGTCATGTGATTGCATTGTGAAAGAAACGGTGTGGAATCTATCAGAAAAGGTTGATCATCTAGTATATAAGTATTCGTGTGTATTGCAAGGTTCTGGAATCATCAAAATGATAAGAAACTTGGCCAAATCTTGGCAAAGTTACAAGCACTGTACACAGAATGGTGTATATGGGACTACACAAGCACATGGCGAAAAAAACCTACCCCCCGATTTTTACGATGTTTCATGTCATATTTAGAATATGAAGGCATTTGAAGAGCCATGCTTTTCGGGGAACATGTTTAATCTGATGTTCTTCCACCCTTGCATAATAACAATGATAACGCTCACAAATTATGTTTTACCTCTTCCCAGAACTCAACCTTCTCTTTAATCACAACCATAATTAATGAATGATACATATTTGGAAAGCTTAGAGTCTCCTCTTTCAGTTGATGCTACTCAGATAATGCATATTTCACGCATGAGTGATTAAAAGCAATTTGAAGGAAGGAAACCAAAAAGACATTTGGCGGGCGGTATCTGAATTTCGAAGAAAAGTTCACATTTCTAGAAAGTTGAGTTTCTGCCCTTTCATATGACACCTCAATCAGGAAAAATGAGCAAGGAATAACAAAGTTCTGTTTGTTTAAAGTAGCCCTTACATTTTCATAATTTTAACAAACGAATTCGTTTTCACTGGGTGCCTGCCGTAGCAAAAAGAAGATTTGACAAAAGACTTAACTCTGTTTCGTTTCGAAATTCAGATACCACCCGCCAAATGTCTTTTTGGTTACCTTCCTTCAAATTGCTTTTTATCACTCATGCGTGAAATATGCATCATTTGAGTAGCATCAACTGAAAGAGGAGACTCTAACCTTTCCAAATATGTATCATTCATTAATTATGGTGGTGATTAAGTTATGATAAAACATCGATACTTCTCGGTTTCGTTTTTTCTGGGACGCACTGTATATATTCATATTTCTTTGCACAGGGATTAGGGTACAAGTAAATTCAAGTAGGTATGTTTTCAAAAATAGCTAATAATCAAAAGAAAGAATAAATTCTGGTAAATAAAAAAAACAAAGAAGGTTAAATCATAATTTTCTGCGGTTGCCCATCAAGCTAAAACTAGGTTAATACTTACATGTCAAAAACTTGTCATACATGCATTTTGCAGATGACACAAACCACTTTTGAAACTCATGTGGGATATATCAGACACAGGTCATGAATTCAGGAATTGCCAAAGATAGTAGTTGGATACATGCAAACAAACAAACTGCGACAATGTTATATATGATATGCCTGTCTGATTTTGTTCAACATGTTCAATTGTTTTGTTTTTAAGTTGTTAACTTGCATGTGGAAAATGAATTTCAGACTGTTCCGGGTTACTCTATGGTCTTATCAGGTCCTCAGTACGGAGGTCCTTATATTTTCTGACGTACTGCAGTCATATTTCTGTCTTCAACCATTAAAGATAAACTTGAGTTCTGGTAAAAAAAAAGAAAATGAATTCTCACAGAATCAAACGAAACTTACACTGAATGTTCAAGATTACAAATAAATGTCATGTGCCAAACAATTTTGGAAGAAAATGTATACTGGCTGAGTAATGAGCATAGAAAGATAAGAAAATCAGGTAGTACTAGTCCCGACACCATTTGTGTAGTCCCATATACATCTTTCTGTGTACAGTGCTTGTTACTTTACCAAGAATGGGCCGAATATATTATGATTTTGATGAGTCCAGAACCTTGCAGTGCACACCAATACTTACTTACATGATACATGATCAACTTTTTCTGAACCATTCCACACCTTTTCTTTCACAATGCAATCGCATTACCAGAACTCACCTTTATCTTTAAGTGACAGGGAGTCAACTTTTGAGACTAAAGGACCAACTGCAGCTGAGCATTTCAGGGAGTCGGGAATGCAACTGACTGGTGATTCAGAAAATGTGTGATTATGGCTTTACATTTTGAAAACTGTATTAGGGGTGTGACATGAAGTGCTTACAATGTTGATTTTTCCTTCTCAAAACATGGTCGCTAGTGGTAATATTGATCCAGATTGGAAAGACAACGAACAAGTTATTGAATTGGCTATTTTTCTTCTTCTTTCTAGCAAAGCAATTACTCTTCACATCTCTGCCACATTGGAATGTGTTGTTGCTAGCATTGTCATGTTGCTTGTTCTAGATCCAGTGGGTAAGTGAAGTAATATAGTTCATAGAATCTAGTGCTCTGGTTAAAGTTAATGTGCCAAGCAAGTATTTTTATTGATATACATGTATATGCAAGCTTATCAAGTAATTTACCAGACATCAAGCATAACTATGGTTCACCCCCCTCCCAAAATAAAGTAATACATATAAAAATGCCAGACCTTGGCAAACTAAACCAAACAGGAACAGTGAGGTAGAGAAACATCTATTCAAGCCTTAGTCATGTGGAGTTAGCACATTGAACACGTAAATACTCCATGTTATTGTTATTAACAGTACTTTTATTTTTAGAATCTTACTAAAAATCTGTACCTGTCGCTTTTGCAAACCTTTCCAATGAAGTCATTCTAACTCATAATTTCTTGGTGAAATTAGGCCTGAGTCATCACGGGTTTTGCCGAACCCGGGTCTGACTTGAAAATTTCGGGCGGGGACCGGGTACCCGAAATTTTCACCACTGCACTGACACTAAAAATCGTGTGCATGCAGCGGCGGGAGTTAGACAAAGTTGCTGTTCTAATAATGCGACGGAAAGGACAGTTACTGCTTTCAAAACAATAAAATAATCAATTGAATTAAATTAATCAATTGAATTAAATTAAGATGCTTTAAAAAATAAATGGATATCGTTTCAGTTGACGGTAGGTGTTTTTATCGCTCTAAAATTGAGGCTGCAAGAAAGGAATCACGCTTCGTGGTACCGATCGAGTGCGTTCGGAAAAGGAAGTGGAAATAGATCGATGACCCACTGAAGACAGAGCAAGAAAGTGCCACACAGAAGACTAAAATGTTGATCAGACTATTGCAATTAAATCGTAATACTAAAGGCATTAATTTAATTGTCAAAATATATCCACAATATAATGGTTTACCCTTGATAGTCTGATGAAGGAAAATAAATTAAAGCTCTTGAAATAACATCGAAGTGCCTTTCGTCCGTTCTAAAAATGCGTGTATAACGGCAAGCAGAAGTTACGAGTCAAGCTTGATATGCATGTTTACATCCCTGCACCGTCATCCGACCTGATCGGAACAATAAGCATTGAACCAATTAAAAAAACATCACAAAGACTTTGAGGGACTCCAATTCAACAAAATTACCGTAAAATAGTTATTTGCTTTGACAAATAATACTATAGATATTCATAATATCTTACAGAAATAATGATATTTCATGAGCTACGTACTCGATATCGAGTTCAGCTAGCCATCATTTTGAAATGAGACGTCAACTGAAACAATATCCATTTATTTCTAAAGCATATTTATTTGATTATATCGAAATATAAGTTTGTGAATTGCATATTTTTAGTTCTATATTTCAAAATATCAGTGTGAAATTTAATTTTGAAAAACCCGAAACCCGAAAACCAAAAACCGGGTTTCAGCTCGATGGTCGGGGCCCGGGCGGGGACCCGTTTCGACTCAGGCCTAGGTGAAATCACCATTGAATCATTTTAGATTGATATTTCATTTCTAAAATAAAAATTTAAAATATATCTTAAGGTCAAGATAAAAAAGAAAGTATTCCCAGAAGGTTTCGATGCTAATAATTTGCTTAACTATTTTCAAATCATATTTTGATTATTGACATGAACAATTTACTGTATGAAACAATCAAGCACTCCTCCGCAATAGTTTGATTTGATTTCAGGGCATAAATTAATCCAAGGCCACCAAGGCCATGGCCATGGATGCCCCTGTGACCGGCCTCAATGCCTCTCTTATTGGCCTTGGAGATTTTTTGTGCCCTTTCCAATTCTTCCTATTTGTGCTGTAATATAGGAATGTGCCCTTCAGAAAAGTGGCCTTGCCCTAAAAATATTGAAATTTAAGGCCTGATTTGGCCACTACTGGGTGTGTCTCTATATAAAGATACTAAAGATAGTAATTTTCCTTAATGTTTGTGTATATACATTAATTGTAATTCTGAACACTCCTTGTGTAAGAAGAATTGTGTTCATGTGCCAGGTTTGTGTGCACTGTTGCTATTCAATCTCTTTGTAACATTGGAAAAATGCTATGTTTTACAAAAACAATATCTTTGTTAATTTAGCTTAGATCCTCATGAAAATATTAGGAGATACTACTAAAAGAAGAATTGATGAGTACTGTTTATGATGTTACCAATCAAATCTTGTTCCATTTTTTAGACACCCTGTGTAGTATTCATAGGTGTTTGTCACTTTGCAACAGAAAGAAAGAAAGGAGGAAAGATTTGACAATGTTTTAGTGATGTGGCAATGTACATATTGATGTCATTATTTTTAAATTTTGTAATAACTTCCATATATACATATGACTTTATGATGCAGGTTCACCAAAGCTTAGATCGTGTGGTGTAGGAAAGCTGTCTGATTGGTATACCATGCTAGAGAACCCGCAGCCACAGTACACTACAACACTACATTGCACACAGGAGGCTGTATATCCTCTGTAAGTGTTTGAATCACGGTAGAGTATTAACATGAATTTGGCTTCATTAAGCTCTCACATACCTCCAGCATCAGCAGAAACTTGCAAGTTTAATTTAAAGTCAAGAAATGTTTTGTTATGAAATGGAATGTTAAAGTGATCTCTGCCTGGAAAGGATCAAATCTACTGAGGATGATAATTTAAACTGACGTAGAAGTAAAAATGAAGTTGGGTTCTGGTCAAGAAACTACAGTGTGAAAGCTACTGAAAGCAATCAGGAAAGGTTGATTAGGTAGTACATACAACTGTGTGAAGCTCTTGAATGATCATAATGAAAAGAAATGGACTCACTGCTAGTGGAGATCACATGCATTGCACACAGATATTGGTACTGGTAGAATGCATACCTGCCAACCCTTCCGAATGATCCGGAATATTCAGATTTTCAGGACCTGAAAATTCAGAATATTCTGATTTTCTAAAATTTCGTGTTTTTTTTTTTTTTTTTTTTTTTTTAAATACTTTTTTTTTTTTTTGTGTGTGTGCTTAAGCCAAATTAAGCTTGTTTTATCAAGGAGTTACTACACTAGGAGTGGGGACTGGATTAGGGTCAAACGACCCATCCTGTATGCCGCGCTCCCCAAGCGACCATTCCACTAAATTGGATTAATGCCGCCTGGTCGCACCGGTCGTAAATAACATCACATAGCGCATGCGCAAGGTCGGTTAATCAGCCGGAACCGCTGGCATGTGCGGTGCATTGTAGGATATGTTTACAGCTTTCTCGCGTGACGATTACTATTTGGAAGATGACTGATGACTATTCAGCGGCTGACTGAGTCGTTGCGAAATTTTTCCTCAAAAACTGGACAAAATAAAATATGTGCTCTTATCCCCACCCCCCCCCCACCTTTAAATTGTAAACATAAATGTAAACATCTAGGCATTACCATCGATAATATGCAGGGAGGTGCTCCCTGACATTACCAGTAATAATAATATTAATTTAATAGTCTAATAATAATATTTAATTTTTATAGGTATAGCGCTTAATACAGATGTCTCTAAGCGCTTTACAAATATACTATTACCCCGGCCATTGGATCAATTATCATTAGACTATTTATATACAAATAGACCTAGATCTAATTGCATATTTGACAACACAATCAACATCATTAATCACCACAAAAGTCAAAGACAATCAATAGACATCACTAGAGTCTAGACATCACAATGGATTTGTAATTGTATTAGAACAGTTGTTTAATAATCATTAAATATAATCCTAACTATCCGCCAAGCTTAACGCTTATAATTATAGGCATGTCATCTCATTCATGCCCTCCCGGCCCAGCTAGCTAGCAGCTATAGTTCCTCAACTCGTCCAACACGCACAATAATACCGCCAGGTGAACTGAAACCACACACCAATATATATTAGTGGGACAATAGAAAAATAGTGACACAGCAGATGTTAACAGGTTTCCAATAGGTCATCAAAATAACAAGAACGGCCAAGATCGGTGGAGTCATACATCAAAATAAAGAAGAAAATCTCATTTGTCTGCCAAAAAAATGATTTTCATCTGGGGTAGTCTGGGTCTACCACTAATATTACATTGAAATATGAATATAAATGGAACAAAATAAGGACATTTTTCAACAATAATCAGGTCAAAACTCAGCTTGTCGTTTGCCGATTTTCGAGATCTTTGTACCAATCGAGAGCTGAATTCTTAGACTACCACGACATCAGAGTGTGTGTCGCATGTGATGAAGCTATCGACATGTGTATAGAGCTAGTCTAGATAAACCACCTATATATTATGACTGGACTGTCGATGTTTCCTCCTAGAGAGGGCCAGTTCAGCACGGCATCGCGCATGGGACATAAAAGTCCGGAGATCGAGACCAGGGTGACCTCGTTGCGTAAGAGGTCGTTTTGTTTTTCGTTGGACCCCTAATCCCTCATAATCCCGCTCTGAGTGATAAGAAAAGCCCTAAGGGCAGAGTGTTCACTCCAAGTGTAGTAACTCCTTGGTTTTATCATGTGCCGCTGTTTGAGTGTTCACGTAATGCGTGCGTTGAATGGCTGCATGATCGAGCAGCGAATTTGTATTCGCTTTTTGGTACAGATTTACCTCGTATTGACAGTTACACTACCGCTGCAAGTGCATCAGGTAGTGGAAAAATAAATGTGGGGAAGGGTAAACCCTGCAGGTATCATACTTCATGCAAAATGGAAGAGATTGTCATATTATTCACTTACCCGCAACGCTTATCCCTGATTATATGCCATTTAGAAATGAGGTAGTCAACCACTTGAAGAAGAAAGAAATATCTGCATAATTTCTATACGTCAAATAACTTTTTTTTAAACCAAACAATGCAAAATTGTTTACACTTCTTAGATCAAATTTTGCATAAGTAGAATCATTTTTGCGGTCCCAACAGATTCAACTTATGCAGAGTTAACTGTAATAAATGATGCGCTTCACATTTCTGTTTCCTAAATGTAGACTAATGACTCGTCCACTGCATGAGGGCCATCCTGGGGCTTGAATGTACAATTTTTGGCATGTTGGGTATTACAGTTGTTTAAATCTCTCCACTCTGACAACTATATTTGTTTGTATGTTCAGGTACACTGCAGTCTTCATTCACTACAGCATCCAGCTTATTCTAATGATGTTAGTAAGACCAGGCCTGTCAGTCAAACTCTCTGATAACCTGGGAAGAAGTTCTATCTATGCTGCCCTCTACTTCATCCCGATCTTGACTGTCATGCATGCTGTCTTTGCCGGCCTGATCTGTGAGTTGGACTTTAACAAACAAAATTACTCAGGATTATTTTATAAAGCAACCTTAAATGATAAACAATCTAGGGGGCTTCTCTGAAATTGCTTTACCTATTATTATAGGGACTGATAATTTACTTTCGTAACAAATCTAAATATATTATTACATATCATTGGTTAGTTGCACACATATGATGCATTGTTTGCAAAAGATAATCAAATACCATTGAGAAAAAAATGCAGTTGGAAACTACTTGTATACTTGGACAGGCCTTTCTTTCTTCCTTCCTATCTCCACTATCCTAGATCCTACAAACTTCTTACAAATTCCTCTAGATAGTCTAAGAGATGTTCTTTTATCTGCGACGTATAACCTGACCTTCAAAATGCCATCTTCGTACTCAAAATTAAAATCTGAAACCGACTCCGTCAAAAGTCTCTCAAATTCTTGAAAAATTTACCCCTAAATAATCTAAAACTGCCATAACTTTCTCATATAAATTCAGTTTTGTATATAAATCTCACAGTATCTTTATCTCATAATTACACATAGCCGTGTCAAATTTCACGCTCCAATGGCTTTGCAAAACATAAATAGCGCCCTCTAAAGTTCTGGGAATTGGCTTTCTTTCTGTGGCCGTATCTCCATTATGGCTTGGCAGACCCGTACCCTTTTTTGGATTTAGATACTTGAGGATATGCCCTTTCCAGCCATATATAAAATTATATACCCTATCACTGACCAAATTTTAGAAAATTGCCCTCCAAATTCGCCATTTTCAAGAAAATTCCGAAATAACTTCAACTTGCTCTAAAATGGCAATCTTTAGACCTACATCGATGAAACTTAACAGATACATGTATCCATATACGTGACAACTGTCTGCCAAGTTTGGTAAAATTCGATTATGTCAGCGCAAAGTTATCGCCAAAAATGATGTATTTACTATGCATTACATGATAGCGTGTTTAATGCGTGCAATACAATGTGCGCAGATGACAATGGTGTCAAACTGACCGCAATGAAGTGCCCTTTCGAATGATACCAAGTATGGTATATGTTCACACAGAAAATTGTGAGTAAATCACATTTGAACAAGGGTCTCTATACGAATTCCGCCGAGTTTCCGCCCAATTATAACACGTATCGGCTATGACGTCATTTTTTAAGACTGTCATTCGGTTGTGTTAGTATGGGCGGCCGTTCATGCCAAAGCACGCGTCGCAACATGTTCATCATGCACCAAATCCTATTGGTTTTGCACGCAGTGCTTGCGAGCCCTTTCTAGATCCTTTCCTCTACTCCAATTCCCTTCAAAATTTGTAGGCGTAGTCTCTAGCATTCCTTCAAGGTCACTGATATATTTGTTCTCCGGAAACCCTCATGTGTGACCGTCCAGGCACCTTTTTTTCCGTTTCGGGCCGTTTTGGTGACCTTTCTTTCGCCCTAACTATCTCCACTATCACAAAAGCTACAGACTTCTTACATATTGCTCTGGATAGTCCGAGAGTAGCTCCTTCATTTGACACGTAGAAACATGGCGTCATTGCACGCACATCGTTGTGACACGATTGCATTTCTAGTTATTATTGTAATTCTTCCCTAATCTTTTTCATATAATTTTTAGTTTTACCATTCTTTTTATTTTACAGATTATTCTTATCCATATTTGACGTTAATAGTATCGTTGGTGACACATGCTGTACATTTCGCCAAGGAGGAAATAGAGGTAAGTGTAATTAAGTTCTCTTATGCCATTAAAGGTACTATGTCCCATTTGCAGGCCCAAAAAATGAAAAAGTTAAATTCCAACTGCATTTGAAAGATAATACTAATTTAAAACTTCCCTAAAAAAGGTGGGGCTAGAAAATGTCTTCAAGTGGGAAAATAATGACTTTTAGTTGTCAAATCGACTTTAGGGCTATAGAGCCCAACAGTAATAGTCTTGATTTTCAGACAATTGTACCGAATGGTCATACGTTTTATGCTGCGCAAAGATTCAATCAGTTTAATCTTGGCCATCACAAGAAGTGGGTTATTGATGTAGACAAATGCTCATGTACCCTTTACAACTCTTTTCATGTATGTTATTACCAAAGAAGAAAAAAAGCCTGTCAGTCACTCAATAGTGTGTGACAGTGAAGTCTAGCAAGTAAACGGGTTTCCTTGCATAATTTGAATATGAGGACTCTGCTTACGTTTAAATTTCACAGATAGGACATACATGACATATTCATAATTCCTGCAAAGTTCTACAGCATTTGAGGTTGGCTGCAAAAGGGACATAGTACCTTTAAAGGGGTTTAGATGTAGTAATTTTTATAATAAAATCTCTTTAAATTTCACCAGAGGATAAAGATATAATGCTTCAAAAGTTGAAATTTCTATTCAAAATCCACATTGAATACATTTTATGTCGCATTTTACTTGCCAAGATTTATTAACAGTTACAAGTATCAGAAAGAATATTGATTAATTAGTAGATAAATCAAGGATTACACCCTCTTGTCTTGTTGGTATATATATATTTTCTAGAACACTTTTCAAGGGTTTATGCAGCAAATTAACAAGCTGTCTAGAGAAAGAGGAAAAGTATTGATGGATTGTTATTGTAATTTCTGATAATTTCTGATTATCTGAATGCTCGCTTTTTCCAGACCCAAGTTCATGAAATTGTATAAAACCTGTTAACACTACAATGTTCATTTCTTTAAGATTTTTTTATATATTTTTTTTTGTTGTTCATTCCTGCAGACACCCAAATTACTGATCAGTAAGAAGCGAAATCCTGTGATACTGTTTTTTCATTGGCTGATGCATGCTTATGGAATCATTGCTCTGACCAAACTACAGAATCCTGTAATATATGGACCTATGCTAGCACTCATTCCATTTCCTGCCATTTTCTACATAGTCACAGCAAGGTTTGCTGATCCATCACAGTTATAGATCACCTGACAGAGTGCATTGTTCCTGTGTGAAGCCATTGCCAGGGTAACTGATCCATCACAGTTATATCACAGTTATAGATCACTCAACAGAGTACATTGTTCCTGTCATCTTCTACATAGTCACAGCAAGGTTTGCTGATCCATCACAGTTATAGATCACTCAACAGAGTACATTGTTCCTGTCATCTTCTACATAGTCACAGCAAGGTTTGCTGATCCATCACAGTTATAGATCACTCAACAGAGTACATTGTTCCTGTCATTTTCTACATAGTCACAGCAAGGTTTGCTGATCCATCACAGTTATAGATCACTCAACAGAGTACATTGTTCCTGTGTGAAGCCATTGCCAGGGTAACTGATCCATCACAGTTATAGATCACTCAACAGAGTACATTGTTCCTGTGTGAAGCCATTGCCAGGGTAACTGATCCATCACAGTTATAGATCACTCAACAGAGTACATTGTTCCTGTCATCTTCTACATAGTCACAGCAAGGTTTGCTGATCCATCACAGTTATAGATCACATGACAGAGTACATTGTTCCTGTGTGAAGCCATTGCCAGGGTAACTGATCCATCACAGTTATAGATCACTCAACAGAGTACATTGTTCCTGTGTGAAGCCATTGCCAGGGTAACTGATCCATCACAGTTATAGATCACCTGACAGAGTGCATTGTTCCTGTGTGAAGCCATTGCCAGGGTAACTGATCCATCACAGTTATAGATCACTCAACAGAGTACATCGTTCCTGTCATCTTCTACATAGTCACAGCAAGGTTTGCTGATCCATCACAGTTATAGATCACCTGACAGGGTGCATTGTTCCTGTGTGAAGCCATTGCCAGGGTAACTGATCCATCACAGTTATAGATCACTCAACAGAGTGCATTGTTCCTGTCATCTTCTACATAGTCACATCACAGCAAGGTTTGCTGATCCGTCACAGTTATACATTCATTTCTTTTTCAAATTTGAATTTTGCAACTGGCAGTGTTTTATTCACCTCTTGTGTTGTGTACTAAGTTAGGTCCTACAATTTTTACTCATAGAGAGAAAACCAAAGAGTCCTTTGATCTAGAATTGTGCACATTTTGGATTCTCTTCTTTATAAAGGAGATGTGTAGCAATATGTATGTGTAATATTATGTTTGTAAATAAATATTTATATTTATATGTGTAAATAACTACTGCTAAATTTTGTATATTATAATAATAATGATGATGATGTGTATTGTGTACATGTATATGATGCATAATACTGTGTATGGCTGCGACACTTTACTTTTATATTCACTTATCTCATCTTCTCATCTGGAAGACTTCAACAAGTAGTCTTTGATATGAATTTCAGAGAAGGGCTGTATCCCCCAAATAATGTGCCCTGTGTGGATTTTTATCAAATGATCAGTTTCAAATACATTGAATTACTTCTTCTCAAAAGAGATTTTGTAAATTTGATTACCTAAATTACACTTTGAATAAAAGGAAATTATGGTTTTGCTTATACCCTGAAAAGAATGAAAGTAAAACATGTGTATTCACTTGGTCTTATTATAAGTAATAAATTTATTCCTTTCAATACATGATCTGGTACAAAATTATACAAATACAAACAGTTTCAATCATATTGATAGTATAACATGAAATGTACAACGAGAGATAAAATACATGACAGCAAAACTATGCTTCCAATATTTTTCATGCATATAAATGTATGTTAATCTTAGGCACATCTTTGACGATCTAAGGCAGATTGAATACACTCACTAAACTGTGTTGTGTACATAATAAATATGCCAATGCCAATCATCCATTTGGCTGGTAGTCAAGTTTGGTCAGAGTAACAACCTGTGATAAGTATGATGTCTTGATTTGGAATGAGCAATTCAATGTTGAATTGTACATGTATGTGAATGATACAAGCTTATCAACTCAAAGCAGTCCAGGATATGATGAACATTAAACATTCATTACAGTATCTTTAATTCAATTTAGAAAGTGAAGTTTAAAATATAATCCATATCCAACTGTTTTGCCTTTGAAATGTCTGGTAGACTAATTTATTGCTGGCAAAAAATGATTTATATTGATAAAGGATCTATAGCAGCTGCCAAGGTCTCTATCTTCAACTCTGAAAATGTTTATCTCCTGTCAGTCAATCTTAGATATCCGTTAATTCCTTTTTAAGAAGCTGGTCTTTATTGGATTTGTGAAATTTGACCACAGTTTTTTGCACATACTGGCTTATCTTGGTCAAGGTCTCTCTCTCTTTAAAATTAATTTGACTCTGCAACTGGTTTAATTTTTTAATTTTCAAGTGTAGTAACTTACAGACTATATGGAAGAAGAAATTACCTGTAACTTCATAATTGCAGACAACATCACCTAATTAACTACACAAATTTGATAAAAATTCAGAGTGTATCTTCATTATTTAACTTCATGCAATAATGATAATTGATGTTTTCTCATCAAATAAAAACCCTAGGATATACCACTAAACATTCAGCCTTTCGTCTGTTTATTTCAGAGATTTCTGTGAACTACAGCTACATGTAAGTACCGTAATAGTCTTCATAATCTGATGTAAGATATTACTGGACACCAAAGAATAGTATGGACCTGTAAATTTACAAAATGTGAAGATTCACTTCTTATCACTTAAGAGTCTATGAATTCAGTTCATTAGAAAAATATTCTTTACTAGAAATCAATTTTTAATATACGGCAAGAGGTTATTATAAGAAAAGGCCCAAAATGTATCATTTCATGATAGATGGTCCTAGTTTCTAATATTTACAGGCAATACAGCATAAACAGAAGGCCAATACCACTGCCTCAAAAATACTCTAATATCTATTTGAAGATAAATATGTTATTTTTAAATCAAAATAAATGATGGAAGGAACATGTAATAGGTTATTATTGACTGATAAATATATATTTTTTTATTTATCGATTTATTATTATTATTTTTTTTTTTTTGGGGGGGGGGGGAGGGGGTGAGCTGATTTTCTGATGTCTGCAGTTATACCTAATGAGAGGAATGAAAATGGATCTTGTATGAATGCTGCTTTGTACATTAACTGCTTAACAGCATCCATTGCAACACATGTTAAGGGTTTAGACCAATTTTGGAAACGTCCCCCCCCCCCCCCCCCCCCCCTCTCAACAAAATTATATGGAAGCTCTTTTACCAATCATGTGAAAGAATATGTTTTGACTAATACGTGATGATACAAATTTTGCCGGGAAACTGCCTACTTATTGATATATTTGGTAAATTATCATATCGATCTGGCCTGGATAGATATCGCGAATGCACTTCAACATTGAACATTTGGGCATATATTTCTGTTTTTTGTGAATTTAGGTTGAAGTATTGCCATCTAAATCTCTGAAGGCAATATTTAAACAATATTGAATGGATATTTTGCACCCAAAACCCTTGAACCGCAATTTTACCACTACCGGCCTATATCTTTAATATGAGCAAATTATCATCTAAAGTAGGTAAGGTATATTGGTCTAAAAGTACTGGTCAGAAAAATAAAGAATCTTTTATAGTGGCATTGCCAAAAATTGGCTCTTACTAATTGTGAACAATTTGAAGAAGAAAATTTGTGTTTATTCTTTACATTGCATAGAATCATAAAATTTGTATTGACTGATATAATTTATTTGTCTTGAGTACTTTTCTCTAAGGTCATCATCATTTATCAGGTCAAAGGTCACTATGCCTATGGTGATCGTTAAAAGTCATGTGACCAACCACAGGATACTTGGCCTTGTAAACATTCTTGAAAGTGTCTTCCAAGGAATTGAGATATGCATCTGATAGACCAGTCTGTAAGAGAAAGAGAAAGAAAAATATTGTTGTATGGCTATTAACTATTAGAACAACCTCTAGAGACTCGTAAAGTAAAGTGAAATCTATAAATTGATACCAAAAACTAGATTAAAATGTGCTTGCCAACAAGATGAACAACAGAAGTGTATTAAACAGACAATGATAAAAGGCCACCTCTGTTGTAATTTAAATAATGCACCATTAAGCTGCGAGGATAAATACATTTTGTTATAATCATAACATTGATCAAAACCTGAAAATATTATTCATACAAATTGTATACATCTATAGAAGAAACTGGAAAGAACTACATAATTGTATAAAAACTGAACTGAGTGTTCAAGAATTGATTTTTGTTTGTTCATGAATAGGTCCTTGTACCAGTTAAACATAATTTAGTAACATGCACTAATATTAGTGGACAAGGCATTGTTGACTTTATTCTCATGTTTGTATACTTTGTCACTTTATTAGATGCCATTCCCGAGACAATGAGAAAGCCTTAGTATTTAGTGGCAAATCATTTGAAGAATTTGAAATTAACATACAGCATATTGTACCCTTACAAGCGTTAATGTGAAATTTATGGACAATGATTTTTATATTGACACTTTGGCCGTCATTTTTACTACCGTAAATAACGTTGTATAAACCGCCCTCGTGTATTAACCGCACCCCTCTTTTTCGCCCTTAAAAAAAAAAAAAAAAAAAAAAAAAAAAACTTTTTTTTTTTTTTTTTTTTTGCCGAGATTTTTTTTTTTTTGTGTAAGATCATTACGGTACTGTAAATTAAAAAACAGGAGGGACCTAGGATAGAACCTTGTGGTACACCATGTAATAGAAGAAAAATTGGAGGAATTATTATTATAAACTAGGTCTACATATTGAGATCTATCAGAAAGATTACTTTCAAACCAAGATGACAGACAAATTTGAGTGTTGTTCTAGTTTCCGAGTGGTGAGTCAACACACCGATTACCGAGCTGGGAGACATTGCCAGGCATAGCGCCAGGTGGAGGGGCATAAATTGAAACTTTAAAAAAAAAAAAAAAAAAAAAAAAAAAAAAAAATTTTTTTTTTTTTTTGGTGTACCGTGTATAAACCGCACCCCCGACTTTGAATTTTTTTCGGCGGCAAAAAAGTGCGGTTTATACACCGTTATATACGGTAATTAAAGGCATCGTTTAACAATGTTAAATCTGAGATGCATGGCCATACGTGTTATCAGTGTCTGTGATATGGTGTGATATTGAAGTCCTAACAAAATTGCAATTCAAAATGAATCTGAAGTGCCTCAAGAACATAAAAATCTTTGAGTGACTGGTTTAACATACCGGGTACCTATTTTCCCAAATAGACGGTAGTGTTATAAAAACCGTCAGGAAAACGACAAATGAAATTTTGATTTCCAATCATAAATATCTTGATGTGCGATCGGCTTGTAAAAGTCATGGGATTCCTGACTGACATAAACGTTTATAATTATGATTGCAGCATGAGCTAAATCCAGGATTTTGTTTCAGAATCTGAGGCAATGTTACAGAGTCACTTTAAAGTTGCTCAAGCTTGGGTATATAGAGGGCAGTACACTGAGCCAAAGGGAATTACGCTCCTGTGTGTAATACAGTGTCTCCTTATGCGTACGTCCGTACGGGAGCGCAAAACCCGTTGGTCAGTGTTCGCCAAGTTGCCAACTTCACGAACAACTATATACTGACAGATGAACATCTTTAAGGCTTGTACGGGGGTAATGAACTGGTACCAACAATGTCAAAATGAGTAATTGGGAAATAATAAATGGATTACATTCTGAAATTAATAATAACATTTACCACATCTGATGTGAGATCATCAGGCTCTAAAGACATCTTAGCAACAGCTCTGGTGGAATCCTTACCAACAAGGGCATTGTAAGGGGCATCCTTGCCATAGAATTCTGTACATCAATGAGTGACAATTAGGGGAGAAAATTAAGTGTACACAAAAGGAGAAACAGAGTTTAGGTATTAAGTGAAGAAGGGGAGAGAGAGAGAGAGAGAGGGAGGTGTAAAGAGTTAGAAAGGGGGAGGGGAGAGAGAGAGGGGAGGGGGTAAATTAATGATGGGATGAAGAAGGAGAGAGGGAATAATTATGCAGAGGATGCAGGTGGGAGGGCAAGACAAATTAAGAAAGTGGAGGGAAGAGAGAGAGAGAGCAACATTATGTGAAGGTTTCACTTTCACCATAATTCAAAATTTATTTTTCGAAAGAAAAGAGAAGAAAAGGACAAGTTTGAACAAAATCTTCATTATCCTTCACTCATGCCATGTCATCTATGGTGATCTATCCACTTGACTTTCAACCTAATACTTGAAAATGTGTCTGATTGAACACCATTCTTTTGCCTATATTCTCAAAAGTGGACTAAGTCTGGACATTAAATATTTTAAATGCCATGTGTCAATGTCTTTCTGTACCAAGAATTACTGCAGTGAATATATGACATTAATCAAGTCAGGAAATGAAAACAATAAGTTTTGTTTGTTCATTTAGTTACATAATTATGAAAATATGATGATTTCGTACAGCAATAATGATGTATTACCTTCAAATAAACAGGCCATCCTGAAAAATTCAAACAAAACTTAGAAAATACTACAAAATGTATAATGGCATGATAGGCATTATAGAAGCAATTCAGACAAAGATTTTGAATAATAAAATAAAACCATATGCAGCTTACCTTTTCCCTGTGTAACATCAAACACTACACCCTTGATGGCCATGTAGATAGGTAGATCAGGCTGTGGGGTAAGAGTTAAAAGAACTCAATTATATGATGGAAAATTGGCTAAATGGAAAATCTTGACCTCAGGCTCACATAGGACTAAAACTTGTAGCTCACCATTTTCCATTATATGCAAGTTTAGTCTTTTGTAAAATAAACAAATGAATAGAATTTACAGACAGTGGGCTAACCATATTAAAGGGATCGTTTAACAATGCTTAATCTGAGATACACGGCCCTACGTGTTATCAGTGTCTGTGATAGGGTGTAATATTGAAGCCCTAAAAAAATTGCACTTCAAAATGATCAAGAAGTGCCTCAAAAAAGTAAAAATCTTTGAGTGACCCGTTTTACCATACTCGTTTTCCCCAATAGACTGTAGTGTTATGAAAACCGTCAGGCGAACGGTTTTCAAAATTTGTAATTCCAATCATAAATATCTTGATAATCAGACAGGCGATCGGCTTGTAAAAGTCATGGGGTTCCTGACTGACCTAAAGGTTTATAATTATCATTGCATCATGAGCTAAATCCAGAATTTTGTTTCAGAATCTGAGACAAAGTTACCGGATCCCTTTAAATGAAATGTTATACACACATACATGTTGTACATGTATAAGAACAGTGAGAGTAGAACATCTTATTAAGTATAACTATACACACTAAAATAGCTATGTACAAATTATTTGAAAACACCCTGCAGAGCTGTTCCCATCAGTGTTCCTACAAGAGGGTCTGTGTATTTAGAGGTCATTTGTGAAGGGTAGATCACACAGGAGGAAGGCCAGGGGTACTTGATTACTTAAAATAAATATTATCATTACCATCATGATCATTAAGTTTTCATTATCATACCGGTAATCATAATCATTATTATCACTATCATATCATAATCATAATTATCATTACCATTTTCATTATCATTGTTATTCGCTAAGTATTAACTATCATCATCATCCTCATCATCATCATAAATCAAGATATCTAGACAGTCTGGTACTGGTGAGCTCAGCTCAGCTTAGTACATTGTACAGTAGAGACGCTCATAGTGTTTTCATCGGCACACTCCCTGGAGATGCCCGGCCATTGCCGCCAACTGCCTTCCCAGATCGACTCAGAGTCGGAGTCATGATATCAGACCTCAGCAATGCAAAGTCCAGATGAAGAGAAAAAAGGGGGCTTTAAACCGGTTCCATGTCAGGTCGCCCAATGTCAGCCCGCCCCTTTACAAAGTCGCCCTCAATTGGTCATGTCGCCCCCCAATTTTTTGTTGGCGATTTGGGGATTCTTGGTCTGCTTGCCCCAAATTTTTTGATCATGTCGCCCCTAATTTTTTGTTTAATTTGATATCTTTGACTCTTTTACAAGTTCAAAGTCAAGATTCTAGACTAGATCTAGATCTATATCGGTATAACCGGTATAGGTCTAGGTCTATCAATCTGAGTCATAGACCTATCTACACTGATCTATATATTTTTTCAAATTTGTTGCGGGTTACATATGCCTATGAAATGGAACACTTAAATTCAATTCAATTCAATTTTATTTTATTGGTCCAGAACGGCAGAAGGAAATTTGTTGCATTTAAATGCATTATATTCACAGAGAGGGGCGACTGTGTATAGGAGGCGATCCGACCACACAATTTTGGGGCGACTACGTAAGGAGGCGACTGCGTATAGGATGCGACTGCGTAAAGGAGGCGACTGCGTATAGGAGGCGACCAGCTGGGGGGCAACTAACTCGATCCGGGAAGCGTATTTTTTATTTACACGGCAGCGAGGGGAAAAGCTCGATTAATTCCAATGAAACTGCTCGCGGAGAGTCTAGTCTGTAGTGCCTGTACTGAATATGACTTGTGTTGTCGATGTACTCTGTGTTGTTGGTGCGGGCCGAGGGCATGTATATTATGTTCACGCTCTCGATTTCTCTGTGCCATGGTGTCGCACATAATATCATACTGCCGTCACTGTTTATTGGCCGTTTATTGCATGCATAATTAGATATCTAGACTATTTTGTTTTCTTGTTTTCCTTTAGATGTCTTTCATCGTTTCCTTCTCTAGATCTACATTCCCTAACACTGCACTACAGTACTCGTACTCCGTGTGTGTGTGTGTGTGTAATTGGTTTTTACAGACGTGTATCAATCAGATATGATTATTTACGTCTGGGGACCGACCTTTAAACGTCACCATCCGAAAGACGTGAATCAGTTTCGAACCTGCGGCTGCGTCCTCGGCTGAATCAGTTTGTAACTTCCACTGTTAGCTGGATTGCAGGCGCACGCCACAACGATTCAGTCTAGTCTAGACTCGTCGCAAGCGGTTTCATTGGAATAAATTGAGAAATTCCCCTCGCTGCCGTGTAAATAAAAAATACGCCTCCGGGAAGCTCCAATACCGGCGCCGCAGGCATCGGCTTCGGCATCGGCTTCGGCATCGGCTTCGGCATCGGCTTCGGCATCGGCGTCGGAGCTTCCCTGAGTTAGGGGGCGACCTGACCAGACACCTTTTAACTTACGTGTGAACCATCATATTGTGCAATTTCCACGTCTGTGAATACTCTCATAGGCCCATCCTTTATAGAAATCTTGATTTTATCGCCAGTACCATCGCTCTTTTCACAGGAAATTGTGCTAACAGCTAGCAACAGAAATAAAAGTTGTAGTGCCATGGGCGCAGCCATCTTGAAAAAAAAGCCCAGATACTTAGTATTATTTAATAAAATACGTACTCCTTTTTGTACCTGTGAAATTCTGTGGCAAATCAAAATTATATATCGATGTTTTTAATATTTTTCTGTATCAAAATCATTTTTAAATTATCAAAAATGAATAAAATTTCAGATACTGATGAGATCATTAAATTGATTAACCAGGAAATAAAAGATAGGCGGTGGTCTTTCTTCCTGATTGATCTTGCAAAGACTGAAGACCTCATAGAATCCATCTAAATCCAACATGGATAGTCAAGGGAGGAAAGTAGTTGTGTGCGATAATGGCACAGGGGTAAGTTTTCATGTTGTATATATGCGTTTTTAATTATATTATAATTGCATATAAGATTTATAAGACATTCTTTTGGAATGTAAACAGGAAGTAGGCTTCATTGTTTACAGCAGTAGATCTACGTCCGCCGCTGAACCGAGGCCTCGGGCGGCGGCCCGACCAGGCAGGGGCATTGAACGGAAGGCAGCGCAAGCAGAGTTTCAGGCGCAGTAGGGCGTAGGCGTAGGCGTAGCCTGCAATCATGGCAATACACCCTAGTCATAGAAAATGCTGAAAGCTCTCCTTTGTGCTGCCTGGGTTTAGAAGTCGGCTCTCACATAGATTAAAACAGGGGGTCATTTTACGAAAACCAACAACGTGACAGTCGAGTCGTCCGATGTTGTGTCCTTAAAAGTCCGGCGCTAGTTTAGGAGTCTATCCAAACTTTGGTCCGTACCTTACTAAAACATAGACTAGAGTCTAGGCCTACCCAAAATAAAGTTAATATTTATCAAATGTCCAAATAAAGGTCATGATTTAATAGTCGATATGTTTGTTACCTGTTTTGTGTCAATTTTCTTATCTTTTTCAGAGTATTTTTCCTAAAAACAAAGACTTATAATCTAGACTCTATGCACTTTCTCACGGGATTCACGGCAAACTGAACCACAATACAATTACATACCATCCCGACGGTCGGGTGAGGGCGCGCACGTGTGTTTAGTTAGCGACTGTAATTACGGTCGATAACTGAACATATGCGCGCGCCCGTACCCCACCGTTGGTACAGTATTTAGATTCTAATTGTATTGTGCTGCAGTTTGCCGTGAATCCCGTGAGAAACTCCATGACGGAGTAACGGGTCAAAGTTTGGATAGACTTCTGAAGTAGCGCCAAAAGTCCTTCCCATTGCTCACATCCCTATGTAGTCCATTTGCATCGCGCGATCATGCGAAATTGGTCAAAGTTTTTATATTGAGATTCAAAACTTGATTTCTTGTGATCCTAGAGGTGATACAGTGTAGTCATTGATAGTAGGGTGTTTGATCGCGCACCCGATGTTGTGTGCTAAAATTCTTCCCATAGAGATTGCACGCATCCCTGCAGTCTACGTACATTGCGCGACCATGCAAAATTGGTCAAATGTTTTTTTTTTCAAATCGAGATTCAAACCTTTATTTGTTGTGATCCTGAAGGTGATACTCATTAAATGAGGTGTTATATGAAAGAGCAGGTGAATCCCCATATTTCCAAAGGGGCTGCATCTCAGAATTCTAAAAATATCTTGGTCAAAACAGCGATTTAAACATTGTGTCCTGGCTAACTCTATGCGCTTATTTTTTTGCTAGCCCCCAGGGATCACAAGGGATTACAGTTTAAAAATACCCTTCCACCTATTTGTTGGATCAGCTAATTAGGGAAGTGTGCGCTCCGCTCAGTCCAAACCATGGTTACAGCGCATAACACATCTACGCGTACGAACGAAACCCACATTATAGTGAATGAAAGTATGGCTAGCCGTTCGCACAAAAGAACCCGGAAGTGAATACACGTTATAGTCAATGGCAATATCGCGGAGACAACGTGCACATTGTCTCCGCGATATTGCCATTGACTATAACGTGTATTCACTTCCGGGTTCTTTTGTGCGAACGGCTAGCCATACTAGTCAATGGTAAACATCGCGAAGACAACGTGGCTCAAGCTGCAAGTAGCGCATAACATGCGTACGCTATGCATACGCTTGCATATCGCGCGATACAGCTGTTTGGCTGAATCTAGCAAAGCAACATAACTCTGCGTGTACGTCTTTTTCGTCGATTCTGATCAAAATGACATGAATATTCCAGCGTTTTAAAAGGGCTGTATCTTTTGATTGAAACATTGGTAAGACTTGAAATTTGAAATGTATTATTCTGATTACATTTTTTAATTCAAATATCAAACAAAAATGGTGAAAAACAATCCCAAATTGAAAATTGAAAAATCCTTCAGACACCCTATTGATAGCATACTTTGTCAAGTTGTTGTCAAGGTTCGGTCCTGACTTAAGTATTTAGTAAGTTTTGATATTCAAATGTTATTCATTTTCAAAAGATTTTTTTTCACACTATGTTTTCTTTGTATTTTTCTCTGTCTTCAAAGTTTGTCAAGTGTGGTTTTGCAGGTAACAACTTTCCTTCCCACATCTTCCCGTCACTGGTTGGGAGACCTATCATCAGATCAAATACTAAAGTTGGTGATATTGAGATCAAGGTGAGTTTAGAATTCAGTGAGTACTGAATCCCATTTAGGATGCTAACCTGCACTAATGTCTTTAGAGGCACTTTCATTCATATATACAGTCCTCAGTTTAATGGATGCAGCAAGATAGTAATACAAAAATATATATATACTCATTTCAGTTTTGAAAAGAAGAGAAAAAAGAATGTTTAGATAGTAGCAGCTTTTTCATATTTAACTGCCTAGTAAATGTGGAAATCATGAAGCATTAAAGGCACAAGAATCATTTCATGTCATTTAAAAAAATGCATTAAAAACTTTCTTAGTAATTTTCCTCCCTCTCTCTGTGTCTCTCTCTCCTTACTTTTTGGTACATATTTCATGTTTAGTTCTTTCAAAGTCGTACATATCTTGAATGATTTTTCAAAGTTCATGACATTTCAGAAGATGATTGATTGTCTTTATTTATATATACTCACAGTTCCTTATTTTGTTTGTATTATTATTTCTTTATTGCTTCCAGCTTAATAAGGTATAGTCTTCCTCTCTTTAGAATTTAGTGGTGATGATTTGTTTTCATTGGTGTTTAAATTGTATGTTAGTGTTTCCTAATGCCTATATTCCTTCTTGCCCTAAATCTTAGCATCCCATTTCCCTTTTACACTGTGAGTCAAAACATTTGCTTATAAATGTCAGTTTATACTATTGTGCTATATCATGTCCTATTTTTTATCATTATTAATATTATTATGGTTATTATAGTAAGCTGCTATAATCCATATCAAATATATGCATCTTATAGTCCATTATTTACATAATACACTTTTACAGCAAGCGCAAAGAGAAATATGTTCTAGGAAGGCCCCTTAAAAGTATTTTTAAGTGTGTGGAAAATTAGTCAATACAAGAAAAGAAAAACTGTAGTTCATTAAAAACAGAATTTACATGTACAATATAAATACCGGTAGTAAGAAAAAAAATAGAAGGAGCTAGGAGAAGTAAGCTCTGGTTTCTTCTTTTATGTTTGTTTAACTTGCATGCCCTGCAAATCTAGGTAGTTAACCCCTTAAAATATATAGATTTAAAAAATTGGATCATGTGTTAAAGCCCCACTGTCCTACTTGTAGCTACTTGCTCCCTCTATGTAGAAAACTTCCCCAATCAGTGCCTGTTGGTCCCCCATGATCCTCTTTTTCTTATGTTAGTTGAGAGCTGAGTTAATGAGAAAGCCACCTGTCGGTGACCTCGCTGTGTGGTATAATCCCTTCTGGTCCAGTAGTATTGACAGTCTTTAAAGCGTTGTCTCGTAAATAGTGCATAGTACTATATGTTCCTCTGTTAAAGGTACTATGTCCCTTTTGCAGCCAACCTCAAATTCTGTAGAACTTTGCAGGAATTATGAATATGTCATGTATGCCCTATCTGTGAAATTTAAAAGTTAGCAGTGTCCTTATATTCAAATTATGCAAGCAAACTTCACTGTCAGACACTATTGAGTGACTGACTGGCTTCTTTTCTTCTTTGGTACCGGTAATAACATACATAAAATGAGCTGTAAAGGGTACATGAGCATTTGTCTACATCAATAACCCACTTCTTGTGATGGCCAAAATTAAACTGATTGAATCTTTGTGCAGCATAAAACGTATGACCATTCGGTACAATGGTCTAAAAATCAAGACTATTACTTATTGGCTCTATAGCTCCTAAGTCGATCTGACAACTAATAGTCGTTATTTTCCCACTTGAAGACATTTTCAAGCCCCACCTTTTTTATGGAAGTTCTAAATTAGAATTATCTTTCAAATGCCGTTGGAATTTAACCTTTTCATTTTTTGGGCCTGCAAATGGGACATAGTATCTTTAATGCATTCATTTTGTGCATGCTATGATATTGATATTTTATAAATCTTTCCTGTTATTCAAGGTTACGGTGTGGAGATGCTTTTAAAATATTTTTGAGCTTAATAAAGTTAGATTTCAATTTTTTCACCTGATATCCTCAGCAATCAATATCTAACATATAAACCCATCCACTTTCTCCCTTCATTTATCTGTTGAATTCAGACCTACATGTAAATGTAGGAGTTTTAAAAAGAGTCGGTGTTGACTAGTCAAAAGTTATTGAGAAAATATATATTAATGTATAACATTGGATATTTGTAAGCGGGTTTCCTATTGGCTGCCAAGATGTCACATGACACTCTCCAATTTGTTATATTTGCATGGGCATGCAATATAACAACCTTTTTTGCATGGCATAATGCATACAAAGGTGAAATAGAATGCTCATCTCTCTTCTCTTTGTGAACCCATTGTTTACATTATCTTAAATTTAGCTACATGCATCTGACACAATGGCAACCAGAATTCAATCAGCAGGGCCTGACTCCAATGGAGCAAGGCATGAGATCATAAATACTCTTCATTTTATTTTTAAAATATTGCATGCATCGTTGTTACAAATTCACCTCCAAACATGTGATTATATTTCACTGAACTCAGCCTATGGCCTAGGTGAAATATGACATCACTCGGGAAAATTTGGAATTCTGAATTTGTCAGTTTATATATATTGTAATCCTGAACACCGGAGCATGCACTATTTGTATAGTGTGTGCTTAATTTGCATGACTGTTTATTTTGCTGAGATTTTGAAAATGAGTCGGGTAAACTCAATCCTGAATAACATGTAAGAATGTGATGATAATCTCACAATTTAGAATTATGTTTCTTTAAATTAGTGTCTATTGGTGTGCTTAGATATTTACATGAAAAACAAAATGTGGAACGATACTTACTTATATATCCATGTAAGTTCTTCCTCAAAATGTTGATTATCCAATATGTGGGAAAAAACTGAATCATTGGTAGCATACCCTATTTGGTAATATAATTTTATGCACACATTATATTGATTAGTGAGGATGATTTTATTGAAAAATTTAGAGGTATTTAAAAAAGCACGACGGCCAAACCCAATATGCTTGCAAGTAAAAGTTATATATTGACATCAAGATATGCTTTAAACAGCAGTTCCTTCAGTTTACGTTTGAAAGTATACAAAAAAGGACTTTTGATTAACTCTAAAGGAAGGACATTCCAGTAACTGGGTCCTGTAAACATTGTTTTGGGGGCTAAAACAGTTCGGGTACGGGGAAGGTGATTAAAACCAGCATCAATTTTATATCAATTAACCTATCATTATTTTATTATGGAGTGCCTCATTCCTTATCATTTTGTTATTTAAAATCGATGATTCCAGCTTTGAATTATTTGAAGGTAAATATTTGTAAAGGGGTCAGCCATATCTGATCCCTGTTTATATGAAAAATGAACAGTAGCGGTGGTGTCACTTCATATTCACTGAGGTAATGCATGATTGTTAGCAGAGCAAATAAGACCACTTATGTTCCTAAAAACAGCTACATGTACAAACCTGC
Organism: Strongylocentrotus droebachiensis; assembly: GCA_035222895.1. Classification (NCBI taxonomy): domain Eukaryota; kingdom Metazoa; phylum Echinodermata; class Echinoidea; order Camarodonta; family Strongylocentrotidae; genus Strongylocentrotus; species Strongylocentrotus droebachiensis. Next base: position 31,263 of record JAVYIG010002859.1, read on the forward strand.
TCTAAATTTGACCCTACGTTTCCCTTAATAGCAAGTACAAATTCACGAAAAGTACACTATTCTCACCTAATTTTCTTGATTTTATATGAGCCACGGTCCTTATTTGACTTACATCACCGTATTTCGTGAAATATCGTGCTCTTTTATACAAGAAATGATTTTCTTTCTTCAAATCTGCAAATATAAAATGTTCACCACAAGGTGTTGCCCCGTTTCCTCAATCAATGAAATTCAGCATTACTCTATATTTGAAAAGTGCCAAATAGATTGGTTTGATTATTATTATTATTATTACAATTTTATGATTATTATTAATATTATTAAGATTATTATTATTTATATCATCATCATCATTATACTTATTATTATTATTGTTATTATCACCATCATCATTATCATATTTATATTCATTATTATTATTATTTGGAAGTAGAAGGCATTAGATTTCATGGAAAGATATGATGAAGAAAGAAAGCAGTACCGGTGTGTTGGCTCAGTCAGTAAAGCGTCCGCCTCACAACCGGGAGGTCGTGGGTTTGAACCCCGGCCGCGTCATACCAAAAGACGTTAAAAGACGGAAGTTGCTGCTACCTTGTTTGGCGTTCAACAATAAGGGATAGAGCAACGTTGATCTGGCGCTGCTCAGTGGCTGCCGGGCTCACGATCAATTGGGCAAAAAGAATTCCCATTTTCAGTTGAACTTAATAAACTTTGGAGGGGACTTTAAACTTATTATCATTATTATTATTATTATTATTAAATTAAAGAGGATGCTAAAGAAAATAATAAATGGGGAGTCTCATCATGGCGCGAAATTCGGTAACCCCACTGCAGATGGAAAAATGGGGACTGTAATGAATGACGATGGTGAATATGATAACGGTAGGCTAGAAAGAGTTACACCTACTATTCTGATAACTACAAATGTAGTCACTGTATTATATTTTGAATTCTAATGATGACCTTATCTATTGTTGATCTGATGTATGGTTATAGGATTTAATGGTTGGTGATGAAGCCAGTCAGCTACGGTCTATGCTGGAGGTCAACTACCCAATGGAGAATGGTATAGTGAGGAACTGGGATGATATGAAGCATGTATGGGACTACACGTTTGGTGAAACAAGGTTGAATGTCAATACAAGAGAATGCAAGCTTCTTCTCACTGAACCGCCTATGAATCCAACCAAGAATAGAGCAAAGATGGTCGAGGTAATAAAGCATTTCTTTTCTTCTTTGTCTTATATCGTTTTGTTCAACTTCTCTTACACACAATAATGAATATGACTACGTTGTACATCTATAGATTGAAGATAAAGCCACACTTTTTTTAATTTTTTTTTTACTTGTGGATATATCCTTCTAAGAACAGTTCGGGGAACATTGTTTTCTTTTCATATTTTAACATTCACTATTCCTGGATAATGGAACTGCAAAAAGGAAGTAAGATCAGGTGTATGCAACAAGGAAGTCAGATATGCTCATTTAGCGATCAACTTGTACTATGTATTATGTTCAATTATTTCTCTTTGATTATTGAAAAGAAGCTCTACAAAGTAGCTTTAAGTTGAACAAGGAAGTGATAAACGGGAAATAGTGCTGTAATGTAATGGTATACACGTAATGGTATACCTGCAGCAGAACAGATCTTTAGTCCTGTCAAAACTATGCAATTACAGCACCTGTCTTTCCTGTTATATCCTTCTTCTTTTTTCCTTAGCATGTTGAGAGGTTACGGCAAAGATATGCGCTATAAAAGCCAGGGTTGTTTGATTTAAATCATGTCGATTTAAATCATGATTTAAATCGCGATTTAAATCACTTGATTTTTTTCAAAAAAATCACTGATTTAAATCAACTTTTATGAAAAAAATTAGTTTTCTCTATTTTTCTCTTCTTCTTAACAGATACTTTCAATGTAATCATTTTCATTTCTGTTCCACATGCTTTAGAGATACTTTAAAAGAATGATACACCCTCATGGAGTCTGATTTAACACCACTGTTTTATTTTCAAATTGTAAAACAAGCAAAACTGATGAAAACAACAAGTTTCTAACGAAGTAATGATAAATAACTCTCTGTATGTACACCAAACTGTTAAATCTTCAATAAAATAATATATAAAATCTACAAAGGTGTTCAAAGTCCACAACTTGGATACTTTTACAAAACAGCTGAACTACTTGTATGTACATGTACCTCCTTCTTGTTACTATTAATACCTATTCTTTCAATTACTTAAGTTGAAGGCATATGTGTACATTTGATAAGAATTACATGTATATTTGCATGCTTGTGTATTTTCTTATCAATACCCATACATTAAATTACACAATTTCAGAGTAAACATGTATACTTAATAAGTAAGAATTTAAAAATGGGAAAGTTGCTGGGCAAGTGTTACTGTATGCAGCAATACAACTGCTGTGCTTGCTTGTTCATGTAATAGTTTGAAAAAACAGCACATCAATGATGTGGTGGACAGTGGTGCTTATCCTGCATCTTGCAACGAAATTTATTGAAGTTTTATTTGGAACTGAGGTTACACTGTAATGAAAACATAAAATGTGTATTTTGTTACAAGCATATCAGGAAGTGCCTATTGCAAATCTGGTTAAATATTACATTCAAATTAGATGTTAACGTACAGACTGATATAAAATTTCAAGAGTTTAAATGTATACATAATACATAACATTACTTGGGCTTCCATAAAATGTCCCTCTCTATAATGCAAATAAATAAAAAAAAAAAAAAAAAAATTACCTGTATATAAGTGGATTATTGTGTCAAATAGTACAATACACAATGTTCAAAAGACTACTTGACCACTATTATTGGTGTAAAACAGTTTAAATATAGTCTAAAACTTGTTAAGTGTGACCATTATTTTTCATTGGAAAAAAATGGAAAAAAATCTGATTTAAATCATAAAAATCTGATTTAAATCAAAAAAATCAACAACCCTGATAAAAGCCCAGTAGTATTATTAACGACCTTTGACACTTATCATCTTAGGTAGCTAGAAGTAGTGCACGTATGTATGGACAGATTAACTGATTTATTTTTTAGGGTCACATTGTCTCATGACATATATTTATATGACTTATCACCGAGATTAATCCGAGGCCCATTCGTTATTAAGATATGTTTTTTATGTCTGTCACTTTCCACTCAGGTCATGTTTGAAACATATGGATTTGCAGGAGTCTACATTGCTATTCAAGCTGTTCTTACATTGTACGCCCAAGGTATGTGGAAATATAATTCATTGAATGGTAGTTCTAACTTCTAAGCTTTTAATTCTTTTAAAACTAATTCCATCCATTGCAGTTGTTTATTATAGCTTGCCAAAAGAATCTTAACAGACTTTTGTTTAGTCTTTCATTTAGTTTATCAATTAATATAGGTTCATGTATATTGATGACTTTGATCAAACAGATTTGCTGATGAAAAATAAATTATCAGTTAATAAAAGGTTGAATATCTGCATTCAAGTATTTTACTTTATAGAAAAGTTTCTAGCTACAAAATGTCTTAGAGCTAATACAGTGCTCCAAGCAATCATGGAAATGAAGGGAAAACCTGATAACCTAATCAATGTTTTATAGTCAGAGAATTCAAGAAAAATCACTCAAATCAGGGAATGTCAAAATTCCAATTAGTTTGTGATACTTAGTTTCATGTCTCATGTCATATAGCACTCATTTACTGTGCATTGGAGATGTTTTAAATTGGAAATGGGTTGAAATAATAATCAGGAAACTGAGGGAATTCTTAAAACTCTGATATACAAGTTAATTATTTTTTCATGAAATATTTATTGATATACCGTATTTGCCGGCGATAACGCCACATCGCCGCATAGGCCGCACCCCAACTTTGACATTTCAACAAAAAAACAAAAAACAAACGGACAAAACAAAATAATCATAATTTTCTCGAAAATATATATTTTTTTTTACAATATTCTTATAATTTACCAGAAGTTTAGCTAAAAAAGTGATCGCAGGCAGATTTGGTGTCCGATATACCCCTACCACAATGTACGGTGTAATGCGAAACTGCATGAAATGGAAAAACAAAATGGCGACTTCGGATGGATGTTCACGGCAGCTCCGTTGGACTGTCCCTTCCTTTACTTTTGCAATGCATTGGCACGAACTTAGATCAAGATCTATCGGCAAATGTTGTGTTAGGATACTGCGGCCTTTACGTAGGCAAATACGGTACATGTAACTACTTATGTATTCCATTGAAGGTAGTGCAAAACTTTTTACTACCTTTAACTTTGAACTCTTAATATTAATAAATGATCAGTTGAGCTGGTAAAGGTAGTCATTAAATCTTGTGTATGTATTAAAAGCAAATGTAAGTAGACTGTATTTGTAATTGCTAATGTTAATTTCTGAATATGAAACAATCTAAAAGTTCATTCAAGATTGGCAAATGAATGATACATAGGAAGTAGTGAGCATTGTTTTTGACTCTCCATACATAGGTCTACTGACAGGCGTAGTGGTTGATTCAGGGGATGGCGTGACACATATCTGTCCTGTCTATGAAGGTTTCTCTCTTCCTCATCTAACTAGAAGATTAGACATTGCTGGTCGGGATATCACCAGGCATCTCATCAAAGTAAGTCAACTCAAAACACTAAACCTAAAAAGCACTTAATCTCTAGTTATGTAGAGCTTTCATGGTCTAGTGGATACGTCTTTGGACTGTAGATGATATGGTTCATGGTTCAAGTCCCGTCACGGCACTACATCGGTAGCCTAGCAGAGCTAGGGTAAAGTTGGAACCCCTTGAGCACCCTACCTGGTGGATATGTGCGCTTTAGAAATATCCAATATTATTATTGTTAAAAGAAGACAAAACAGCTGTAGAAAAGGTTGACAATTGCCCCACCCCCCCCTCACCCTTCTTTCTTCAGTCCCATCTCACCTGTTAGCAGAAAGTATAATATAGCCTGTGTTGACAGTAAGATGCATCAAAGATGATTAACGTTGAAAATGTTCATTAATGGTCTCATTTTGCATAACATTTTGATATAAGTTTACATTTCAAGGTTTAATAAATGGAATGTCAATGCACATGAGCAAAATGAAAAGAAATTCCCTGTTTTGCTTTATTGCATCTTTTTTCCCATGTCTGTTTGGCCATTATAAAACAAACCATGGGCATGAATCTTTGCTACAAAGCATCCATTGCCATTAAAGTTTATTTTGGGGATAAATATTTTCTGGATGTATGTTTCTTCTTGTAGCGTGTGAAGTGTAGATGTGCAACTACATGCACATATTTTCTCCATTAAAACCAAGATAAAATCATGATTATCGGGGAACAGTATCAAAATAGTAGGTTTGTTGATTGTATACATGTATTAAAGCAGGAACTGGTCTGCCTGAATCAAGTCGTATCGATCTTCATCAAATTTCCAAACTTGCAGACATAAGGATGACTTTCTTTGTCAGAGTTTTATTCATGAGGAATACTTGAAACACCTCTAAGAAGTTCTGAATGTCTGTCTTTCACTAAATAACCTTCTAACCGATTTCTTGATCATCACTCTTTAGGATGTGTGTAGGTAATTTTTTGTTTCTTTTTTCTATTTTATTCAGTTGCTTCTCCTTCGAGGCTATGCTTTCAACCATTCTGCAGACTTTGAGACTGTTCGGGCTATGAAAGAGAAATTGTGCTATGTTGGGTAAGTCATATGGGCTTCTTTAATAACTTTGATTAATTTGATAGCTCTAATATTTACTTTAATAGCTCTAAATACTTTGTTTAAAGCTCTAAAGATTTGATCTCTCTAAATAGAACATCCAACATTTTGAAATTATTTGCAGGGCTCTTAACCAGCGTTGAACCTGCCTTTTGTCTAATAATTAACTTTTTTTGGGCGAGACTAGATTCAATTAACAGAAGCTATGGGACAACTCTAATATTAATTCTTTATCATGGGGGTGGGGGGGGGGGCAGTTGAACATCAATATTTTGTGTATGTTTGTGTGTACAATTGCTTTTCCTAATTGATAAATAAATAAATAAATATAAAAAAATCAGAATGCACAGATAAATCAGGGGTGAATGCATTTACAGACATAAGGATGACTTTCTTTGACTGATATTATTCATGAGGAATATTTGAAATACCTCTAAGAAGTTCTGAATGTCTCATGGCAAAATGCACAATGGAAAAACTACTGTATACATGCTATTTTTCTCTTAATAATTATTTCACGAATTGTGATAAATCTGACCCCCCACAAGCACTTAATATGGTATCAACCGTCCCAAATCATAGGCCTTTACATTATTTTTTGGTTGTATTTTCACAATTAAGGACATATTTGCCAGATTTACTTTTTTTAAAGTATGTGAAAATTTATAGGATTTATGTTTCTTGAGAATGTGACATTTTAAAGCGTACATCAAAGTATTCCACTTAAGCCCTTATTCAATTAGTCCACTTTACATTCTTGAGTTACAAACAATAAAAAACAAAATCCAATTTGCAAGGAGTATGGATGATTCTGTTGTTAATTGGATATATAATGGTGAGAAATGAAAATGAGAAAAAGTAATGGTGCAAAGCTCAATCAAGTTTCCGCTGGGAATTGAACCCAGGTCAGGTTCAATTCCTTAACCAGTAGACCATGGAGATGGGCCACTTTTTCGGCGAGGCCAAGTTCAATTGACTGGAGCAATTTGACAAATCTTCCAACTTTTATCAATTCTTTGTCATGAGGGGGGGGGGGGGGGGGAGCAGGTGGGAATTAAATAGTGACAAGCCACATGCACCCCTTGGATCCTTGGTTGGATATATATTTATATCCTGATTTGTTTTGTTTTGTTTTTTGTTTCAGATACAATGTGGAGCAAGAGCAAAAGCTTTCAAATGAGACAACAGTACTGGTGGAAAGCTATTCAGTAAGTAATCATTCAAAGCTATATAACAATCACAAGTCTTACAATAACAAGAAATACAATCCATCTTGCATTTATAATTCAAATTTGTTCAAGTCGAAATTCAATTGAGTCGATGCTCCAAGAAAGTTCCTTCCCTCTGTTCTTTCTTGAAAAGATTTTGCTGAAGTTCAATTATACCAAGGTGTGCAGGATAACAAGTTCAAACACTGGCTTGTAATTGTAGCTGCTGAATTCTCTGATCTTGCATGTTGAGACCGTTCTTACTGCTCGAAAACTGAACAACTTTCATTAAATAGTTATTCAATGACATCACAATACCCTAAAACTTGTATTTATTTTATATTGAGACATTCTGGGGGGGGGGGGGGGTTCAAAGGTTTGTTTAAACTACTATAAAACCAGACATTTTCAGGTGCATGAAACGTTTATGAATTTCTTAGTCCAGAAATTATTTGGTTTTGCAATACATTGAATGCCAGTACAATGCTGTCACTATACAAGGAAAACAACTCATAGTGGTGCATGCTAGGTATGTAGATCTAGCATGTGATCACTGATGCGGCAGATGCATATCCAAATTTTTGATGAAACTGTGTTTCAAAGGCATGAATAGTTTACGATATTGTCACAAGATTTGATTGAATAAAAAAACCAAAGTATCTCCATCTGGATGTAAACGCAATTGATAAAGCTCTCTAACAAAAACTAGTCTTGGACACATCCCACTATGGGTACTAGTACTGTTCGAGTACTATTAGTTCAAAGACAGATCAACAACATTTTGCATATGCCTGTATGAGCAATTGCTTTTCATAAATTTGCTTTTCATAAAAAATTCTCAGAATGCGCAGTTAGATCAGGGGTGAATGCATTTACAGACATAAGGATGACTTTCTTTGACTGATATTATTCATGAGGAATATTTGAAATACCTCTAAGAAGTTCTGAATGTCTAATGGAAAAATGCACAATGGACAAATTTTTGTATACATGCTATTTTTCTCTGACTAATTCTTTCACAAATTGTGACAAACTTGACCCCTCACAAGCACTTAATACCCCCTTCACATACACGGATTATTCTTACGAGTCCTTACGGATCGCACAAATTCACGGATCTTTCACGGATCCTTACGATTTCGCCACTTTTACGACCGGTTTAAGAGTTATTACGAGCTGTTTGCGGTTTATTACGGATTATTACGAGTTATTACGATGTATTTACGGCAACAGTCCACGATTTGTTACGAGTTGTCACGGATAACTACGAGCAACTAACGTGTTAGTTACGACCTGTTTACGTGTTGTTACGAATAGTTACGAGTAAGTTATGAGTATTTACGAGTCCTTACGATTTTTAGCCAAAAAATAACAACTGAAAATAAAGTGTTCGAATTTGCAGCTTTTATACCTTTCCCCAAATCGTAAACAGTTCGTAAGCATACGTAAAGTATACGTATTTATTCGTAAAGTACTCGTAACTACACGTAAAATGCTCGTAATAACCCGTATCAATCCGTAAGGCCATCGTAAAATGACCCGAATAAAATCGTAAACGACACGTAAGCACACGCAACCATCCTTAAACTGCTCGCAATAATCCGTAAATAATCCGTAAACAAATCGTAAACTTACCGTAACGAATCGTTACAAAAATCTGTAACGAGTCATTAACGGATTCTTGCGAGCAGTTTACGGATGGGTACGTGTTGTTGCGAGCGGTTTACGGATGGTTAGGGATTGTTACGAGCTATTTACGAGCTATTTATGGAGAAATCAATCCGTGGACACTCGTAAGAAGATTTTTGACATGTCAAAAAATGTGCCTCTCCTTTCACGGATCCTCAAGAGTGCCTACGAGTTGTTGCGAGTTGTGACGAGTTATTTACGGATACCAGCGAGTTATTTACGGATGCTTGCGATTGACTACGAGTTGGCGATCCGTAAGGACTCGTAAGAAAAATCCGTGTATGTGAAGGGGGTATAATATAGCATCAACCATCCCAAATCATAGGCCTTCATATTATGCATAGTGTTTTTTCATGGATAGGTATTTTTGTGTATATCACAAAACTTTTATGTTGCAAAATTGTCTGGTTTTTAGTATGCCTGGTTGAAAATATGAATATCCTTTTGAACAACTAACTGGACATGGACATCTAACAGTCCTAAACAGGTGTCAAAAATAGGAAAGAATGAAGATAAATCCAGGCAGTTATTTCTTCTCTGTTATTCACATATTAGTCCATTTCTGAAGATAAATCATTGTGATGTTGAGGATTGTGTGTTTTACAAGATAGTTTCAAGAGACACATTCATTTAACATGAATAATGAGGTTTATGGTTTCTATATAATGGCAAATGTTTTGTACACTACAGCTTCCTGATGGGCGTCAGATAAAGGTCGGAGGTGAAAGGTTTGGTGCACCAGAAGCTCTCTTCCAACCACATCTTATCAATCAAGAAGGAGTAGGAATCTCAGAACTACTCTTCAATACAATCCAGGTATACTTGCTTATCACACTCAATCATTGGAATCTCTATCAACCATACTTCTTGTACTGAAGTTTACTATTGTTCATTAAAGTCCCTTCTAAAGAACAGTTACTGCAGTGAAAATTAAAATGGAACTTCTTGAATGTGATCTCTTTGTCTTCCATTTATATTAAAATACACATTTGCTAGATAGTGTGATATTCCATCCACGCTTTCCAATTATGATGTAAATATCAATACTCCTCAATACTTTCATTGTTGCATGCCAGGCCAAAGCACATGCACATCAACATTTTGCATATGCTAGTATGCGTAATTGCTTTCCCTAAATTTGTTGAAAAATACCTCAATTTATTTCTTCAATGTAGTCATGTTGAAACCCTCTCCCCCCACCCCCCTAAAAAAATGACTTGTTCTCAGAATGCACAGTTAGATCAGGGGTGAATGCATTTACAGACATAAGGATGACTTTCTTGGACTGTATTATTCATAAGGAATATTTGAAATACCTCTAAGAAGTTCTTAATGTCTGATGGCAAAACGCACAAAGGAAAAACAACTTTATACATGCCATTTTTCTCTGACTAATTCTTTCACAAATTGTGACAAACTTGACCTCTCACAAGCACTTCATATAGCATCAACCATCCCAAATCATAGGCCTTCATATTATGCATAGTGTTTTTTCATGGATAGGTATTTTTGTGTATTTCGTAGTTCACAATTTAGGACATACTTGGTAGTTTTTACTAAAATTCTGATATGTCCAAATATAATGTGTATATTTTTTTATACCCCAAGTTATATGCTTAAAATCTCCAAACATGAAAGCTAGCAATGACCTTTTTTTTAAATGAAATGATTGATTTACAGGCTGCAGATATAGATACGAGACCAGAGTTTTACAAACACATAGTATTATCAGGTGGTTCTACCATGTACCCAGGCTTCCCATCCCGTCTAGAAAGAGAGATTAAACAACTTTACCTTGAAAGAGTGCTAAAGGGTGACACTTCAAAGCTATCCGTAAGTACTTCTCTCCTTGTGCTCCTCTAAAGATTTGTTTCAAGTCAATAGTTTACTTAGCACGTATGTTGGCTGAGTTGAATGGCCAAAATCATGTTCAGGTTATTCTTGTTCTTCATCTAACCCACATACTTGGCTAATGTGACCATCTTGTTGTTATATGTATATATATACATAACATGAAGTTAATGGGCTGCGATGCACTTTATTTATTACAGTTGCTATTTATACAGTGGAATGACTAATTGTCTGAACGGTCACACTTGCATTTACAGACATAAGGATGACTTTCTTTGACTGATATTATTCATGAGGAATATTTGAATTACCTCTAAGAAGTTCTGAATTTCTGATAGCATGTATGTTGGCCGTACAAATTTAATGAAGTTGCTAGTTGACAAGTATTAATTCATTTTAGAAATAACCATATACGATTGTTTCCTGATATAGATAAGAGACCTGAGTTTTACTTTCTTTGATGGTTTTATGGTTTCTATAATGCCAATGTGCACAGGATGAATTAATGGCTTGGAATCCCAATGCCTTAACCATATGGTTACCTGAGAGGAAACATATACATATAATACAAACACTCAGCTTCCTCCCCCCAAAAAAACAAAAACAAAAAAACAAACAAAACAAAAAACAAAACAAAACAAAACATGTAGATACTCTTTATATTTCAATATTTTCATTTAAAATTTCAATGAAATATAATAAAGTATATATCAAATTTATAGAACTGTGCAGTGGTCTTAAGTTTGGAATCTTGGATTTGTAAATCTCAAACATACCCCACTGTCTTGCTACCCATTGAAGAACATGAAACGTTGAACGTATGGACATTTCTTTTTTTCCTTTTAATTTCTCTATTTTCTATAGAAAACATAAGCAGATATTATGTGTATGAAAATGTAATATTGATGGTATTGTTGCTGTGACATGCCCTATTGTTATTGTTCCATCAGAAATTCAAATTGAGGATTGAGGACCCTCCACGACGTAAGCACATGGTGTTCCTTGGTGGGGCTGTGCTAGCAGACATCATGAAGGATAAAGATACATTCTGGATCTCCAGAGAGGAATATGAGGAGAAGGGACTCAAATGTCTTGAGAAGCTAGGAGTCAAAGCATAGAGAGGACCACCCTTCACATTATCATCGTTTGTCACCTGACTGATATAACAACATGATGTCCATGTTTGTAAGTCTCTTTGATGCAGTAAGATGACAAGTTTATATTTCACTAATAGCTCTCATTCCTTGTATAAGTTGTGTTTTTGGTGCAAAACATCAGATTTTAAGGTTTATATTGTGAGTTGAGTCAGGCAGAGGGTAAAATACATGTTCTATACTGATTTTTTTCTCTCTCTGACAGTACAGATTATTTATGCCCCCTCATAGATTTGGTTATTTAACATCTATTGCTACAGATACTGGCTGTGAACTTGAAAAGGTAACAAATGGTATCTCTTAGTTTATTATATATCTGCTTTAGATATACAAGAAAAAATTAATAGATACAGTGTAAAGATGGAATTAAAGAATATGGGTTTATATCAAAGAAAAGTTTAAAACATTTATATTCTCTTTCCTTCCTGGTCTGTCATTTTTGCACGTTGGGATTAATATGGTGTATCCTAAAGTATTACCCATGAATGTTTCTACTTAATTTTTGAGAAATCAACATCTTCTTAAATCTTATCATCGACCTCATGAGCTTTTTCTTTAGACCTTCTTTTTCACCGAGTTAAGGAACTATTGTTGCATCATAAATAGCAGCATATAAGTTGTTCTTTGAGCAAAATAAAACCAGAGATTGCTTCTTAGTGAAACAAAAAGAGCTTAGTGGTAATAGAAGGGTTAAGGTTGATGATGATCTTCAATATTGTGTATGTATGTCTGGTATGAAACCTGGGACCCCATTGCATAACATTACCATCAATGGTCACTTTACCATTAATAGTTACTTCTGTGGAAAACTTGATTTGATTGGCTGTTGAGTGATGTTGCCATGGTAGTTGATCTTGATGGTAAATTGACCATCAGTGGTAAGTTTTCTCAATGAGGGGGACCCGATACGTCCTCTTTGTATGAAAGATATATCACTTTGAAGTGGTACATATATACTAGACCAATGGACAAACTTGTCATTCTACATTTTTATTGTACAGATTTTTATATGGTCATAGATGCGACGGTCACTAAATATATAAACATGTAGATGATTACCTATGTAGTAAGATTATATGATCTTCATCATACGTGTGTAATTTTTTATACAAAATTGTGGAAGTAGCAATTTTTCCCCCATATTTGTTAGTAGAAAAAAAAAAGGGGGAGAAGTTATGAAGGCTTTTTCTACCAAAGATCCATTTCAGCAACTTGGTAATATTTTCCATTGTTTAAAAATTAAATCTACCGTATCTACCTTTGTATTGTCAGAGATATGAGTGTAAGAGTGTTATATAAAAAATGTGCTTCAAGTTTATAAGAGACAATTAATCCACAATAAGCCTATAGGACTAAAAGTAGTTGGCAAGAATTGGAATTTATGATAACTTGAATTCATTATCTTCTAGAACTTTCAACTCTTCTTGAGGTAAGAAGGTGAGGATGGATGTTTTTTCTTTGTCTTCTTTTATTTTAATTGTACATGTATATAAAACGGCCCTAACATTTGTGATGTACCTTTCTAAGAATAGACCGACTGATATTAGGATTCATTTCTCATACCAGCATGATTAGCTAAAATATATTACGTTTTTAATTAAGATCATGCATAAAGCCCACCGCACACTATATGATCCGATCTTTTGAAGAATTTGCAATACGAACATTCAAACATGCAAAATCTTATTGACCAAGGATCTGACTAGTCTTATGGTTAAGAAAATCTGAATATTCAAGGCATTTCATGCTTCCTTGGAAGAGGAAGAGCCAACTCAGCTCAGAATTGTAGTGACATCTGACCAGTATTACATAGTTTGATTGTATGTGATATTTGTAGCTGTTTTGGCTTTTATTATGACTAGAAGAGTTTAATGCACTAAAATTGCTGTTTGGAGTATTCTTATTATTAAAAGATAGGTAGGAAGATGATGTTTCTTTAGCTATCCTATCTAGTACGTTTGCCATTTCTTCAAAAATTGGATCGCAGGATGATCGTGTATTGTGCAGTGGGCTTAAAAGGAAGTGGAAGGATTCTGGGTTTTACACGCAGCTTACTTATACTTGCATGTACACAGCACTGTGGACGCTTAATCTTTGCAAGTAAGTCAGTCACATCTAAAGTTATGAGATTTCATTTTTTAGAATATATATTTCTCTTCACGTTTTGTGTTTTCATATTCATTGTTAGAAAACGGTGAAACTCTTCCATTTTACATTAGAATTATATGACACCGTTAAAAAACTTGAGTGATACTTATCCCAACTTATACTGTACCATACGTGTGGATTGTGTGTAACCAGCATCTCCATTTCATGACTTGCCATATTATTTCTCTCCCCCATGTTTCATTTCTTTGTAACTTCTCTCTGCTCAGCTTATCACATTCAAAGATCATTGATACTTGATTATTGTTTTTCTTAAAGTAGAAGAAAGATCAAAATATTTTAGATTCTGCTCTACACATATATATGAATCATGTATAGTAGTTCTGGTAAATGATTGTAAATCTTTATAATGTAAATTGATTTGATATATATTTTGCACATAGAATTGTTTTATATGTAATCAATTTGGATTGCAAGTGGAGGAATGCTTAAATGCTATTATTAATACTTTCTTTCCATCCCTCTCTTGCTTTAATGCTGGAGAAAGAGAGGAAGCAGAAATCTTGCTTATAATGTGTTATATTGTGGACGACTTTGTGCCTTCACGGAGGGGAATGTGTCTATGATATACAGACAGTAGAGGTTATTATAGGACCTGACTAGCTTTAGTCTCATATTTGTAGTTTTAAAGAAACAGAAAATGAACAATGTCACATTACATAATTGTCTGTGTCCACAATAATACTTTGTAGCATATTTACTATTAATATTTGCAGAACGTCTATTGATAATAAAATGAAAAACATTATACATAGTAAACAATGGTACAATGTGTTATTCTTGAGGAATGAAAGGGTTGAATAGTGATTTTATTCCCCTTTTGTTTTGATTTTGTTGTTTTTGAATTTGCATTGAGTGTGTTATTGGAATTTAGAACCTAAAGATAATGTATAGATTAGCCAATGTCATGATTTTAGATGCTTTAATTTCTTCACAATTGGTTTTGTTTTTCTTAAAAGTAGAATAAAATTTCAACAATTCATAGATATCCGTGAGATTGACTGATCACACAAATATTCTATTTATATGGGCACTTCAAATTGGCTAGATTGGTAATGTCACTGTGATGTATGGATCAGCTATACGCTAGGAGGTATTTTCTTTTTTAAGTTGTGTAGTTACACTTTGTGATACACAGGTGGAAGTATTCTTCACAAAAGGGCAAACAAAAGTTATTTGTCAAGATTATTCTAAAATGCTGAAAGTGGCAAGTCTCCATATGTAGATGATCTGTGGATATTGGGGGTCAAGTGTGAAATGTATTCCTGGGGTCTCACTCCCTAGGTGTAACGCATGATTGATTAGTAGAGTACCGGTAAAAAATGATCCCCTATTTGCCGACTTTCAAGAACTTCTTCTACAAGTTATGACCCTGTTTGCCTTAAAACAAGTACAAAATGGCCTTTATATACACACGTTTACCCCCATTTTTAGCGTACTGAGTGAGTTCACAAAAGTTCCCCACTCTCGCTGAATTTACCTTATGTTATGAGTTGCCTACTTCTCTTTGAAATACCTTTTTTGCATTTTCTTGCTCTTTAAAACAACTTAAAAAAAAACTTTTTTTCAAGTCTGAGAACATTTTAGTATTCCCAAACGGCCTTGAAAATGGGGTCCATTCGCTGTTCATAAGGACCGTTATTCATAACGTGCAACTTCCCATCCTGCAGGTCCGCTATTCATAATGGTAAAAGAGGGTCACTATTCATAAAGAAATAAGGTTTGTTAATCATAAGGACCGCTATTCATTACATGAGATGAGGGTTGCTATTCATAATACGAAATGAGGTTCGTTACTCATAAGGGTCGCTATTCATAATATGAAATCAGGGTCGCTATCCAAAATACAAGAAGAGGGTCGCTAATCATAATACAAAATGAGGTTCATTACTCAGAAGGGTCGCTATTCATAACACGAGAAGAGGGTCGCTATTCATAATACGAAATGAGGTTCGCTATTCATAATACCACGAGAGGGTCGCTATTCATAACAGGAGAAGAGGGTCACTATTCATAATGGGAAAAGAGGGTCTCTATTCATAATAGGAGTAGGAGGTCGCTATTCATAATAGGAGAAGAGGGTCGCTATTCATAATTGGAGTAGAGGGTCGCTATTCATAATACGAAATGAGGTTCGCTATTCATAATAGATGTAGGGGGTCGCTATTCATGATACAAAATGAGGTTCGCTATTCATAATAGGAGTAGGGGGTCGCTATTCATAATACGAAATGAGGTTCGCTATTCATAATAGGAGTAGAGGGTTGCTATTCATAATACGAAATGAGGGTCGCTTTTCATAATAGGAGTAGGAGGTCGCTATTCATAATAGGAGAAGAGGGTCGCTATTCATAATTGGAGTAGAGGGTCGCTATTCATAATACGAAATGAGGTTCGCTATTCATAATAGATGTAGGGGGTCGCTATTCATGATACAAAATGAGGTTCGCTATTCATAATAGGAGTAGAGGGTCGCTATTCATAATACGAAATGAGGTTCGCTATTCATAATAGGAGTAGAGGGTTGCTATTCATAATACGAAATGAGGGTCGCTTTTCATAATAGGAGTAGAGGGTCGCTATTCAGAATACGAAATGAGGTTCGCTATTCATATAATAGGAGTAGGGGGTCGCTATTCATAATACGAAATGAGGTTCGCTTTTCATAATAGGAGAAGAGGGTCGCTATTCATAATGCGACGAGAGGGTCGCTATTCATAATACCGAAAAAGTAAAAATAACATAAGCAATTAACTAAATGTTAATAAGAAAACGACATACTGGATAGAGGACACCCCATGGCTACAGCGTAGGCCGTGGCTGGGGCGTAGGCCGGGGGGGGGGGTGTGGGGTAGGCCACATGGTCCCAAACATTTGAAGAAAATATTTATTGAAAACTCACATTTCTGAAGAAAAAAATGCGTGCCCCAATAATGAGTTTAGTGTCCCATCATTCCGGTCACCAGCCCCCCCCCCCCCCCCCAGTATACCCGACCACGCTGCGCCATTCGGCCCACCCTACCGGCAGTATTCCCTTGGTACATGTACATATTAGCGATAATTCTTGTCCAAGTAGTTCATAGATGGCGTAGCCTGTGTGTGTTTAAGGGTGGGGGCGGTGGGGTTGCATCAGTGTTGCCTTCAAGGGGTAATTGATCTATCATGTATCTTATCCTCGGCAAAGGAAGAAAGCGACAGAGAGGGGGCTGTAGGGACTTAAGTTATATACCATATTCAAGCTTTTCGTAAATATACAATGTCGCACGACATATTTTCCATATAAGTAAGGAAGTTGGATATTCAGAATCAGATACGATTTTTTTTTTACCGTAAGACATTATGCGAAAGGTTGCATCCCCTGTATTGTGTATTTTTTTAAAAATATTTTACTTTGTAGCTTTGATAATTATAGACATCCTCATAATCTAGCTAATATATCTCCCCCGCTACAGCGGTGAAAACAAGAAGGAAAACACACATAATCCTATCGTCATTTGTCCCGCTCGTGGGAAATCTTGCCCCACCACCCTGCCCCCCCCCCCCTCCCGACTGAGCTTATCGTGGATACGCTACTGACACATTAAGTAGAACAAGCATGTCCATTAGCATAGCCATTTAAGGACTTAGTTTGCTATTTTAAGAAACTAGTAATTGTTTATACGAAAATAATATTTTTGTAGAAAGTAACTTTTAGTAGGACTTATGGAACTACAAATTATATAGCCTTAGTCAGATCCAGGCACACATAAGCTCTTCAATTTCAATAAAGCCAACGAAGAGTTTCAAGATTTCAGTTTTCCATGAATTATCATGCCTCAGGATACTAATAAACATATTAATTAACCTAACTTGATTTATCCAAAAACTTGATCTCCTGAAAGTTTCCTAGCATCGAAAACAAACGGAGTTTGACCGGACCATTAGCCTATACACTGTGAAAAAGTTGGGTAATATTGTTTAAATTGGCGTGGGGTCCAGGGGCAAAGGCCCGGTGAGGGTCAAGGAAGCTCTGGTGTTTTAAGCATTAAAATGAGGTCAGATGAGCTTCCAGGGGCCCGCCTGAGGGCCTTATTGGTGGGGTCTGCATGCCCCTGGAAGCTCGGGGGTTTTAGGCATCTAATTACGGTCAGATGAGCATGTTTTGATACCTCATTTGTGAAACCGGCAGGTCACCTTTCCTTTTTCTTTATATTTACATTAACGTACTTTTTCAAAAAGGTGTGTGTGTGTGTGTGGGGGGGGGGGGTGTCGCACCCCCACACCCTCCCCCTTTAGCGACGCCCCTGCCTATACCGGTCATTTTCGTACCGTTTACCGTCCGTACATCCAGGCGCGGATCCAGGGGGCGAGGTGGCAAATGCCCCCCCCCCCCCCAAAAAAAAAAAAAAAAAGAAGAAGAAAAGAAATGGGGGAAAAGAAGGAAATCGGGGGGGGGGGCCTTGCCTCCACCCCTCCCCCATAAAAAGAGAAGCAAAAGGGGAAAGAAAAAAGAGGAAGAAGAAAACTAAAGAAAGGGGATGTCAGTTGCGATTTTCCCGCCAACAAGGTTTGGATCGAAAGGCCCTTGCCTCCCCCCCCCCTCCCCTCAGCAAAAAAGAGAAAGGGAAAGAAAATAAAGAGGAAGAAGAAAAAACAAGGGGGAAAAGATACGTTTTTGCGCCCCTCTCGCCCCCCCCCCCAAACGAAAAGTAGAAAGCAATTTATTATCTTCTGCGCATATAGATGTGTAAAAATCACTAACTTGATTCCATCCCGGCTTATTGGTGGTGACCCTCATGAGATCAAAGTGAAGAAAATTGTACGGAATGTTATTGAGACGACATTGACGGAGACAATCACAATTAATTCGCAAACTAAACAACGAATGTCCATCCGTAATAGGTCCATGGTCTCATAAGCTATACATTATGGTGAAAATTGGATGAATTTCTGATTGGGTAGATTTTTGTTGGTTAAAAGTTTGGTATTTTCTTTTTTATCCAACACTGGGTAAATCATGCAAAATCTTTAATTTACCCAACAATGATTGGTTGGACACATAATCGCCCTCATGTTTGGTAAAAATTGGGCAATTTTTTGCCCAATATTTTTTAGAGTGATATGTGTTAGGAATTAGGATTGATATCCAAATATTTTCCTTCATCTGATGAAAACAGCTAATAAACATCCTCAAAGAGTCTTAATATTTCGACTTTTCAAAACTAACGCAATGTAGGCTACACAAAAAGCATGCACTGTAAAACAAAATTGGCCAATTTGTTGGATAAAAAGAATAAACCCAACTTTTAACCAACAAAAAATTACCCAATTAGAAATTCAGCTAATTCTCATCATAATGTGTAGCATATTGGACACTAGTTGGTCAAATGAGTTGTATAAAATATTATATATAAAAGGACATTAGCGCCGCGGCGGGAGTCAAACCGCGGGCCTTGTGATCCATAGTCCTGTGACATATCCACACGACCAACACCTCTAATATGAGAAAAAGACCCCATTATGTTCCATTATTATTGTTGCCCGACTTGCGTTTGCCCAGTAACATCTGCCCAACTACTGTAATTTTGAACATTTAATTGGGTAACTATACATGTAGTAAAAAGTTGGGAGAAAATTACCCAAATGTTGAACAAAAATGGCCCAACTTTAATTTGCCCAATAACATTACCCAATTATTTCATCGGTAAGTACTACGTGGTTGGTAGAAAATAACCCAATTATTGGACAACATTTGCCCAACATCGAAAAGGAGAATGAAAAGCAAAGGAAAAGAAGAAGAAAAGTAAAGAAGGAGAATAAAAGAAAAGGGGACGAGATGGAGAAAGGCAAGGAGAAAGAGAACTATAAAATGTAAAATATGACGTAAGGGAGGGCGGGGAGAGGGGAAAATAAAGGTAGAGAAAAAAAGAAAAAGAGAAAAAACTTAAGACTATTTTCTTTTTAATTTGGCAAAAAGTATGCACCGAATCGAGCCATTTATGCATCAATTTAAAAAAAAATCTTAACATCTGAGGGGGCACATCCCCCTCAGACACCACTCTGAGTGGCGCGCCCATTCGCCCCAAAACAAAATAACCTGGCGCCACCCTTGATCTACCCAACCTATTTTTACCTTTCATTAGGTAACTTCATATAGTAAATGATTGGGAGAAAATAACCCGTAGACTTTTGATGGAACTAAATATGTCCAAAAAACTACTGTCCTCTCCGAAACCAAAGAGACTATGTATACATGGTAATCATATTATCATTTCATCATTGTATAGTTGATTAACAGTGGCGGATCCGGGGGGGCCGGGGCCCCTGGATTTACAAAAAACATGTAGAAACACGTTCATTTTACCTTTTTTTGGAGATGCCCCCTCCCCTGACGCTCGAGGGTGGGGGGGGGGGTGCGATTTTCGAGGGCCAAAAATAAAAATTAGTGCTCACTATCCCCCCCCCCCCCCCAAACTGATCGAATTTCAAATTTTCGCCGCTAAATATTTTCTCAGGAATTGGACCCCTCCCCTGCCGGGGGCTGCCTGGATCCGCCCCCGATTGACGGAGACAATCACAATGAATTCGAGGAATGTCCATCCGTAATAGGTCCATGCTTTGCATGAGTGAATGCACTGAAAATCTTAAATGTGATTCGTTCGTCTGCTCGAATCACGTGACGTATTTCAATTGAACGACATGCATTCAAAGAGACCGCGCGCGCGATGACGATGGAAACGCCATATCCCAACAATAGGTTTCGTGTTAGATGAGAAGCGAGAAATTTGCCATTCTCTGCTAGATTCTGTCCTAGACAAGTCGTTTTGAGATATTTACTTAGCTTTCGCTTCGAATTCGTCGTCTTCGATTTGCTTGCTTAAACCACTGTTATTTCACTTGTGTAATAATGGTCTTTTACGGCAACAAGTTCACCGGGAACTGTGTGATGTTTACCCAGGAGGGTAAGCGTTGTGGGAGGAAGGCACCCCTGCCTTTTGATGAAGGAGAAGAGTGCTGGCAGCACCGACAGTATGTACAGAGTTATTTTCTAAATTAAAAATGAATTTACCAACCATCGATTGATTAATACACGCAGGATATTGACCCTTCAGTGAGTTGAAAGTGATTTAATCCCGCCCCCCCCCACTCAGTGTTATTTAGGGTACGCATATGCGTGTTCCAAGCGACCCCCCCCCCCCCCCCCTTTTCAGCAAAAGTCCGGTGTGTAAAGTCAATACAGGTCGACTTTTTCTTTTGTTACGAAAAGGACATTTTGGTAACACGCATATAGATCTAGGGTCCATCCGTTCTCGGAGTGGGGCGAAAATCCCACAGAGACCAACAGAGACCATTAGAAAAATTCTATTGGTCTCTAGATCTGATGGTTTCTGTTGGAGTCTATTGGTTTCTGTTGGACCCATAGAATTGAATCCAATAGATTATAGAGACCATTCAAACCATCAGAAACCAATAGAAACCAATAGAAACCAACAGCACCCATAGAAACCAATAGAAATAGAAACCAATAGGCAATAGGACCAATAGAAACCAATAGGACCAATAGGACCAATATAAACCAATAAGACCAATAGAACCGATAGGACCGATAGGACCAATAGAAAACCAATGAGACCATTATAGAACCCAATGGGACCAATAGAAACCAATAGGTCCAATAGAAACCAACAGCTAAATCTATCTCATGCATATTCATGATTACTTTATACGTGTTCACAGAAAATTACATTTATCATAATTTGTTAAGCAACTTATGACAATGTACATCAATTTTGTGATTTTTATTTTCTTTCGGCAACTAATGACCAATAGATTATTTGTTTAATCATGTTACAGTTTCATTCACGTTTTAGCAATAGATATATTGATTATAATGATTACTAACCAAGAAACAATTAATGTATGTTTATTATATAGAATGGTACAAGCCTTCAGTTAAAATAAAGGATATTCTTAAACTCACTTCAAGTGATCTATGTGATGGAGTTAATGCAATTGAGATTAGAATATACTTTTTTGGTGGACAGTTGCTAAAATCGATTTTGATTTATCATTATTGATTTACCAATAGAAGCCATTGGACTATTGGTTTCAATAGGGAATTCAGAATATGGGACCATTAGAAACCCATAGAAAGATATAGTGGACCAACAGGAACCCATAGAAGATATCTAATGGACCAACAGAAACCCATCATAGAAGAAAATATCTAATGGACCAACAGAAACCCATAGAAGACATGGGTGGATGCTGGTCCAATAGAAGCAATCTGCATGTTGGTCCATCAGCATTTCTTTCTGTGGGTTTGTGTTGGTCCAATAGATATTTTCTAATGGTTTCTGTGGGTCCATCATTTCACTTTCCCTATTGAAACCATTAGACACCAATAGGTCTAATGGTTTCTGATGGTCCAATAGGATCGGATCCTAATGGAATTTCGACCTGGTGGGGGGGGGGGGGGCCGGGGATTTAATTTAGGGTCATTCTTTGTAATTACTCTATCGAATGTGTATAAATTGCAACATATGCACTTAATATTCGCATTCTATTATTGGCAATCTAGTTGTAGTAGTAATATGTCCTGTTGTTTTTTACTTTTTTACAGACAGCCAGCCGAGGTCCAGTGCTCTGCACATATCGGGCTTCATGGGAATGGCAGACGTTGCAGCCGGCGTGGACGTCACTCGCTAGACGAAAACGCTGTTGAACTCTACTGCACGCAACACGGTATGCATTTATTCAAAGTAAATCTCTCACAATTAACTTACATTTTAAAATGGCATCTTGTGGACCATAGACTATGTATTTGCCCAGACCATTAGCAGATCCGGAATTTTCCAGGGGAGAGCCGCATTGCCATTGGAAAAAATAGTAAAAATGGAAGAGTAAATATTGATTCATGATGAAAATATTTTGAAACTAATTATACTGTCCCCGCCTCCCCCTCCCCCATCCCCCCCCCCCTCCTCTCAGTGTTATTTAGGATAGGCGTATATGCATGTTCCCTCCCTTTGAAAGCACCCCCTATCACCGGTGTGTAAAGTCAATACGGGCCGGATTTTTGTGTATGTACGGGCCTTACTTTGTTGCGTGAAAAGAAGCCTACCCCTTTACCAGAGATTTTGGGAACACAAACGCGGTCCGTCCACCTATAGCTGTAATATGGGATCATTGATTGTGTACGTTGGTGCGTTTACAGGGGGTATATTAAAGTATTAATGGAGAATCGTCTATTTGAATGTGATCTGTGAAATGCCATGCATGTAGCATGTCCCCATTTATGTTTTTGTTTGGTTTATACAGTCAACAAGTTGCATCGCGAGAATGGTCGTGCGGAGGTCGTTCCTGCTAATCGCCAACAGCAGGATGAACAGCGTAGGAGGGCGGAGGAGCGTGAGCAACTCCACCCGAGACGTAGGTCACCGCGTCTGGTAGAGCGAGAGATCGCAGCTGCCGCCGCTGTTCAACTCGCCGCTGAGAGGGAGCAACGTCGTGCCGCCAATCGGGCAAACCAGAACCTGCGGAGGTCGGCCCGGATTGCCGCGAGGCGAGGCAATGTGTGATAATAGCCTGGGTAAGTTAATTTATTTCTATGCTTTCCTATTTTTAGTATTCTAACAATTCCCACCCCCATAACAAAAAATAACTAAACAGATGAGCAATCTAAATATATATGTACCAAACACAAATTTTTAATTAAGGACTTGACAATGTGCCAAAACTTTACAACATAGCAGCAACTGTTAATGATCGGCGAATCAAAATGAACTGAGGTCCTCCAAGGTTTCTAAATAGTCTGACCGTTATTTGTCACAATGATATAGGGGTTTTCAAAATTAATTTATCTGAAAACATATTTTTTTTAAATTTATTTTAAAAAAGTTTGAAACAGAACCATCTTGCTCATAATGAAATTAAAGGGGAAGCCCACCATGATATCAAGTGATGAATTTTTAAAGGTGCAATCAATTAATGTTTCAATAAAAAAACACCCTTAGTATTATCATTTCAAGTATGGTTTTAAGCAACCCCTGTATGATACGTATCTATTCCGTCATCAATATCTAAGAAAATTAAAATTTATGAAATTGTCTGTAGCCTACAGAGCAAATTGGAGATGAGCTAACATGATGTCACATTTGTTTCACTGATTACAGGTTTAAAATTTGTAACTTTCATATTTTTATTTTCATGCTTTTATTACAGTCAACTTAATACAAGGGTGGACCTTCCCCTTTTAGTATGAATGATTTTTTAAACTCACTTCATTCTCCTTTCCTACAGACTGATTCGCAGAAGCAGCAGGGGGGAGACCGAGGGGGGATACTGGGTCGAACACTGCTGAGGTTCTCGGGACGTAAACGCCTTGCTATAGGAGTAGTAGGGAGGAAGCCGAGACGGGTAGTGCATGGTCACTCAAAACCAGACCCGCTGCACTATCGTGGTCAAGAAAGACTGGGTGTGGTCAGTCGAGGTAGACGCCGGAGGCCATTCCCTTTCTTTGACCGCCTGTAGATATTTCCAAGAAGGTATGTCTACTGTTCATTATTTTGGCTTCATATGTTTGAAATAGTATTAGTTTTTTTATAGCATTATAGCAGTACATGCCAAAACATAGGGAGTCTTCATCCTTGTTTTTTGTTTGCACATGTCCTCATCATTTTGGAGTATATACCATTTCTATGTATCCTCTACGTGGAAAATTTTATATGCAGTAAAATGTAGGGCTGAAAGGTGAAAAACGTAATATTTTGTCGACATACTCAGAAATAAATCTATTTTGAAATGAATGTATAAACTTGGTATAATCTTTACCTAACAAAATTGTTTAATTTGTGTTATTTTATTTTTACGATTTTATCTGCCCATCATATTTCCGTTGCGATGCCTATTACAACATTTTTTTAACCTCTTTATTCCACAGATCAGGCCTCACCGTGGGACGCGCACACACGTCGTAAGTATGCAGGTATTTCAATGTCTACCTTGTGATAATTTATTCCTACTCACCAGATCAGTTTACCCAATACCTCCTAGTAGAAGTCATGTATACCTCTTAGGTTTGACATGTTGGTTACTACATTGAGAACTTGTAAATATAATCGGCCGAAAATCTATATACGTTATATTGTTATAAGGGTTCAGAAGTTGTCTTTTTTTGGTAAGTTTAGTTATGGGTTTTGCAATCATCCATCTCATAAAAGCAGTTGTACTGATATTTCGTTGTGTATCTTGTAAGAGCTAGACTTGGCAGGAGCTGTCCAATTACCCAGTTTGTAATTAGCACCAAATATCCACTAAATTTATATCTGAACATGGAGAGGCCTAATTGGGATTCTAGAACTGGAGGGGTCACATGAATGCCATTTATCTCCATTTAGAGATGCAAAACTTTACCTGTGTATCATGAAATATCATACTGGTGCATAAAATAAAATGAATGTTTGAACATGTATCCAGTATTTTTCTCATTTTGCACATTTTATAACACCAAATTTTCAAACTGCAATTACAAACTGGCCTATTATAGTGTACTGATAAGGTACTTGTAGACAGAATGAATGTTCTTTCATGTGGAATGCACAAAAGAATAAGAAAAGAAGATGCCAACAATTAATGATGAACTTACAAAAATAGTTGCAAACTAATGATGAAATACAATTAAAACAATATGAAATTTAAAAAGAGAAGTAAAATAAAAAATAAAATAAAAAATAGACAAATAATTACATTGAATAGTATACATTCTTTTTATAAAAAAATGTTTAAAAATGAAGTTTAAAAGTGTATGTGTGTTCTGTTCAAAGTCGAGATGAGTTACTAGGGAAATCAGTAAACCACTATAATCGTTTATAAGCATTAGTGATCATAAATTTCTTGGTAAAGTTGTACAGTCCCTTAAAAGATACAACTCAAATCTCATCTTCTCCCATTTGCAATTTCTTTTATTCAATCCTATTTTCTTATACATTATATCCATATTATGCATATATAGGTTCTACTCATATAAAGCAAATCCCCTTTTGTTTCTCTATTTGTCATGGATTATTCTCAATCCTATCTTTTAAAGGAGTGCATATTCCTGACATGTTTATGTTACCAATTCAAAGAAGAACCACAAAATCACATATGAAGAAAAAAATCTAAGTCACCTCACACCTTTATGTGGCTAGGGTCAAATGAGTTGTCCATTTGAAGTTGAAAATGGCTGGTATTTTTGTATTAATTTAGTTATTATTCATATTTACCAGAGGACATACTAAGCATTATATCAGACAAAAAATTCATAGTGTCCACTATTTTCAGGTATACGGCCCCTGTAAATTGCATGTGTGTTCTCTAATATGATTTGTTAGACTCTCTGTGAAATGTACAATTTTTTTCCTTCTCTTATCTTTCCAGTTTGTATGTTAATCATATATAATTGCTTCTATTGTGGGATGTTTTGATTTTTCTTTTAGTAGGATAGGACTCCTTTTACTTTTAAAATATGTAATATATAGTTTTTCTGCTTTTCTTCTCAAGTCTCTACTAATACAAATTAATGTTTTAATACAGTAGGCCCTACTTCAAATTTGTCATACCTAATCACTCTCAGTATTGTTTAGCAGCTGTTTATCTTGTCCAATGCTCTCTTTGATTTACCCTTCTCTCCATTGCTGCAGGGATGGTTCTCGATATTGTAGAATTCTCCTAATAGCTTTTTAAATCTTCTAAGAGTATTGAATCTTTCTTTCCATAGGGGAATATCGTATTTCATTCACAATTCAAGGCTTTCGGTAACACTATGTGGTTTGTACACCAAGAATTAGGTCATATGGAAGTAGAAAAGGAAAGGAAAGAAAGGGTGATCGAGATTGAGAAGGCTGTGAGGAGATCGCAAAGGGTTGTAATTTTGAAAAGAAAACAAAAGCAGTTCCTTTTATTTTTCTACCTATCTTTCCTCTTTCTATTTGTTTGTATTTTTGTTAATGTCTTTACTTTTCTTTTTTCTTGTATCTGTATCTATCTCCCCTTTTCTCTTTTTTACTTTCTCTTACATGTACGGGTATATTTTAGTCTTTTATCATCCCCTCGCTGACAAAATTTGGAGGGGATCTAATAACTCTGCTGTCTGTCCGTTTGTAACAAATCTGATTTTCGTTCGATGACTTAAGTAATGTTTGGCAGATTTTAATGAAATCTGTTATGAAGGTTCATGGTATCAAAATACAGCCTAAATTTGATTTCAAAGTATGTAGATCAAAGGTCAAAGGTTATAGCTTATTAAATATGCAAAATACCCAAATCTGGTTTCCGCTCTATAACTTTAGTAATATTCGACGGATTTCAATGAAACTTGATATGAAGGTACATGGTATCAAAATACAGAGTAAGTAGGTCAAAGGTCATAGCCAGCGCTCTTTTTACAAAGGGGTGATGGGTGATTCGCCCCCGTGGAATTATAGAATAAAGATTATCTTTTCTGTTATAACTTTCACACAATATTGAGTTTCAACTTGATATGTGTTTCAAACCTTCAACCAATAAAATGGAACTATGGAAGTTAGATTTGCGTGCCGGATTTCTTGCTCATATTTTTTTGGTGTCAAGAGGCCGCCATGTTGTGAACAAATGTGCGCTTATTCGCCGCAAGAGGGCGCTATATTTCCCATCTCCACGTCAGATTCTCTATGACTGTATTACCGGTACAAAAAACGGAAGCTCGCAGTGCAGTGCGACCATCAGCAGCGGCTATACAGCGCTGCGGTAGTACCGGCCGGTGTGCTCGCTGCCGCCACATATCTGCTGGAGCTAGAGGCGATCGCGCAAGGACCGAAACAGGGAGAAGTTTTTCGTTGTGAAAAGCGTGAATCCTCTGAAATCTGGTGATTCCAAAAGTCCAGCAAATAATGAACTTCGACCAGTAAATCAATATTGAGAAGGAGAGGAAGACCAAAGATAATGTGGAAGGATAAAGTAAAGGCTAAAGAAAAAATGTATTAAGGTTGCTTTAAATGATAAGGCCAATAAGGGGGAATGTGCAGAACAGGACGAAACAGAGAGAATGTCATCTCGGGATGAAAGTCGACAGTAACCCCTATGTAACTTGTAAAGTTGTAAAAGGGAAATGATGAATTAAATAAATGTTAATAAGTGGCGGATCTAGGGGGGAGGGGGGGTACACCCCCCCCCCCCCTTGGGTCGCAAGTGAAAATGTGATGTGCATGGAAAAACGCCATCGTGTGTCCAGACCCAGACAGTATCCGCATCGTCATTGGATCAACCCCCCCCCCCCTTTAAAACAGTTACTTGATTTAAAAAGACATTATCACGCACTGCTCTTTATGATCTCTATTGTGTTAGTAGATGCCAGGGAAACATCACTTACAGGGGTTTTAAAATTGAAACAACAAAAGGCGCCTCGCCGCTACGTGGACGATGCTCTGTAGCGTCATTGGGTCAAACACCCCCTTAGCAAAAAGCTAGATCCGCCCCTGATAATGATGAAATGGCAAAGAGTATCATGGGTACCAATTCAATGGAGAAGGCCCCCGTGAGAAGACTCACAGGAGCTATTTTTTTTTGGGAAGAGCCCCGTGGACAAAAAATTGATTTGAGGTCTGGTCATAGCTCATTTATTGTGCGGGTGGAAAAGCTAATTATTCAAAAATTTGGTTTCTGTTCAATAATTTTAATAATGTTTGACGGATTTGAATGAATTTGATATGAAGGTACATGGTATCAAAATACAGCCTAAGTTCAACTTTGGAGTATGTATAGGTCAAAGCTCTTTAAATATGCGAAAATACCTAATTATATATGCGAAAGAGTGGGACACACACAGCGTCTCGCCGACAGCACACCCCACTCATGGATTCAAAACTCCCCCAAGTCCGCAACCCGGAGACTCCAGCCCCGAAGGACAAGCAGACGGATAAGCAGACCACCAATGTCCACTCCCCGATGACTCAAGCCCACACGGTCATGTATAATTCTCCCACGTCCGCACCCCGGTGACTTAAGCTCAGACATACCAGCTATTCTCCAGTCCTGATGACGGATAGTCGACCTGTTTGAAACGTCGAGCCACTCCCACCACCCATCCTCTCCAAGCGCTATAGCTCCCCTAGACTACACCAACAGTTCTTTTCAGGACTACACACCCTCAAGAAAGATTACAGAGAGTCCTTTTCAGGACTGCTCAATCCTCCCTCTCTCTCACATGGTACCTACTGTATATCTACATCACTTACAAGCAGCATCTAACCCAGCTCTACGGGGAGCCGACCCAAGTATCATCCCGGCAACTGCAGCGTTAAAAAGGCCAAACTCCAGAATCACCTAACCTTCCTCAAGCGTTGCCGTGACTCAAGCATCACCCCAACCGGACTACAACTCAAGTCTTCAATCAGCACTCCACGAGCAAAACTGATCATACACAAGGCAGGACAAGCCCTTGTCAGAGAGCGGATCTCCAACACCGCCATCTCCATACCATGGAGCAAGACATCCAAACATCAGAAGTAAACTTCTAACAAATACTGGAACTGGCTGATCTTCAGAAATACCAGGCCTTCAACACCTCTACAGCTGGAAAAACTTTCCAGTCAACCCGACAGAAGCAGATCGTCAAATTCAACAAACTTCTAGCCAACAGCCAGAAATCAACCAACCAGACTACACCAACCGGCACCAAGGACACCGTTATCAACCTCAGCAACCATCCACTCACGGAAACCAAACACAAAGTCCTATTATTAGGTCTCAACTTCGCTGTGTCAACCAAGAAGATCCCGTTCTCAGAAGTCATCCAACAAGTAGAACCCAAACTGAGATTCCTGAGCCGAACCGCAGCTGAAAAAATTTGTTTCCAAGTCACCCAAGCCCTATCCACAGCTAAGCCACCACAACCCAACATTAGCAAACCAGAACGAGCCGCTATCAAAGATCTACGCACTAGCAACGGAAAGGAAACTCAACCACCGACTCCTCTCTCTTTACAGAACAGAAGTCATATCCAAGCCACTCTACTTCAAACTTCGCTCATCTTCAGCTACCTGCCCCATCCTGTTTGGCCAGCTGAAGATACACAAACCTACCATTCCACTTTGCCCCATCATTTCAACCCAAGGATCGCCTTGCTATGACACAGCCAAACACCTGACCTCGATTCTCCAACCACTCATAGGACAATCGTAGCACCACATCAATAACTCCAAGCATTTCATCAACATTCTCTCCAAGACCACGATACAGACATCATTGCCAGTTTCGATGTTGCATTTTTCTCTCACCAATGTTCCTGTCACCGAATCGTCAAAGAACGCCTTGAAGCTGACGTCACCCTCCCCGACAGAACTCCCCTGACACTGGATGAAAAACATGACCTCATGTAATTCTGCCTCAACTCAACTTCCTTCAAATGGCGAGACAATTACTACCAGCAACTTCAAGGTGCAGCCATGGGATCGTCTCTTTCACCGGTTATAGCCAACATCTTCATGGAGCACTTCGAAACAACAGCACTCCAGACTCTCTCACAACGCCCTTCTCTCTGGCTCCGATATGTCGACGACACATTCGCCATTTGGCCGCATAGCAGACGTGACTTAGACCACTTCCTGGCCCACATCAACCAGCATTACCCGAGCATTAAATTCACCATGGAGACCAAGCAAAACAACAGCATCCCCTTCCTAGACGTCCTCTTTACCAAATCGTCATCCGGCAAGCCTGCTCACCATAGTCTACAGGAAACCCACACACACCGCTAGATATCTTCACTACAGATCCTTCCACCATCCACCCGTACTTCAATCGGTCCCCAACGCCCTCATCCGCCGAGCCCATCAACTCAGCGATGCCGACCATCTAGACCAGGAAATCCAGCATGTCACCACAGCCCTATAACTACCATCAACAAATACCCAAGACATAAGATCAAGAACCAGCTTCAGACGGTTCGAGTCCCACCGCCGCACTAATGTACTTTGGCAAGACATTGATCTACATTTGCCACACTCCACCCAGGTGAAGTAAATGGGTACCTGGTAGGAATTTCTTCCTTGAAATGCTAGAGCGCCGTATGGCAGCCTTGCTAAAGCCAGGGTAATAATCGGGGCGCCAGGAGGGTCATATCTGACTGACATGAGTGCTATACAAGAACCCATTATTATATTATTATAACACAAAACGCAGGTGTTAGGTGAAAGCCAGAAGGCAGCCTTCATCATTTCATGAAGCACTACCCCATGGAAAGGAGCCCAGGAGGTACCAACACCCCTGGTATCATGCGCACGAGGACGCATACCATCCGAGAGAACCTCAGGACCTGCCCCTTGAACCGCCTCAACATACCATCTAGAGATAGATTCCTTCGAGGCAGATGAGACGGGCTCTCGCGTGATAAGAAACGGCTGAACGCTATCAAGGAAAACTAAAACCCCAGAGAGGAAAGGAGAAACCGATCCACCTACTGACTCCTCTCACGGAGGAGTAGCAAGGGTAGTGGACGGTGGGAGTCTAGCCACCAACAAACGGGCAAAGACCCCCAAAAAGACTAACAACAGCACAGAGCTTCTCAGAAGCCGAGCTTAGCAAGACGGGTCACGAAACAAAAAGGGAACTGGAACACCAAAAAAGTGCAACTGATTCCAGTCAAGACACCCCTAGGGCAGGGGCACAGCCCCCACCAGCTCCTTGGGTGGCCTATGGACTTCACAGTTGAAGTCACAATCAGAAACTTGACATCCGAAAGCAAACGCTTCCTACCCTTAATACGCCGAAACATTGGGTGATGAAGCCTGCTCAAAGGCCTTACTTAAAGCTGGTAGGTTAAGCTACAGGACTAGCATGGTCATCACTACCACGCTACACCACACCTTAGGCTGAGAAGCTTGGTGCTAGAAGCCACCGTGTGACCGGGGCTCTCTGTAACGGGGGCAACTCAACTGAGAACCCGAGGCATATCCGAAGAAAACCGAAAGACCACAGTCAAACCGACGGACTGGGGGCACCAACCCCCAAAGATGGGGTAGGGTGCCGATAGTAGCTGCCCCTGGCGGAGTACTAATAGCAGCAGGAGCTGGAGGCTTAACCCCAAACAAGGGCTGACGGCACATGATGGCAAGCCAACAGCAGCACCAGGCAATCCGGAGAAGCAGCACCCGACAATAAAAAATCAAACCCAAACCCGAATCAGGTGTGACCAGGGCCGGCTCAAATGCCAGCCGAAGCACGAGCAAGGATAGAGGATCAAACCTCCGCCTGAAACAGTGGCACCTGTCGGTCTACTGACAAGTTCAGGAGGCGAAACATTAACTCCCATAAACATGGTGACAACTTTGACGCCAAAGAACTCAGAGAATATATCTGAAACCAAGTACGGTGTGAACGGGTCCGGTTCAAAGCCAGCCGGGACACGGGCAGAGATAGGCGCCAAGCCACCGCCCAAACGAGGTGATAAATTTGACCCCAAACTTTGGCGTCTGCCGGAACCACTGGTAACTCCAGTTGCCCGAGCGTAGAAAATTATAAAACCCCAAAACAAAGCCACCTGAGCGGATACAGAAACGGCTGACTGAACCGTTTGACACCAAACCCTGGCCGTCAGATTACCACTTCGCCTCCTCAGCTTCATGGCTGGTGGGACCAGGGTAGTACCGCTTCACCGAAAGACTAAGTGAGCGGGGAGCCTTAGTGCTCCACAGCGGTGAATGGAACCACCTCGCTTGAGAAACCGGGTCACTCCCGAACATAATGTTGGTTGTGAAACCAGGGTCACCTCAGCGCCTGCGGCACAGATTGTTGAAAACAACTACGCACAGTCTGCGAGGCCTGCGCCTCCGACAAAGCTGGCCTTTCCG
This sequence comes from Strongylocentrotus droebachiensis, assembly GCA_035222895.1. Classification (NCBI taxonomy): domain Eukaryota; kingdom Metazoa; phylum Echinodermata; class Echinoidea; order Camarodonta; family Strongylocentrotidae; genus Strongylocentrotus; species Strongylocentrotus droebachiensis. The sequence goes on from JAVYIG010002859.1 coordinate 63,906, forward strand.
GACAAGTCAGCACGGCTTGTAGCCATCTTTGTATTCCATCGACAGCTCTATAAAAACTGAAAACCACTCATGGTGGATGGACATACCCCGACACGGACTGGACCCGGTGGAACAGTAGCGGCCGTTTGTGAAAAAGCCCAGAAGCTCCGCCTGAGCAGTACCAGAAAAGGCTGACATTGGCGAAGATTTCTCCTTCGCCTTCTTAGCTCCTGTCCCAGCCGAAACTTGGGTGGACAAGCCCTTCCGCTTCTTACCCGTAGAAACGGGGGACGAATCAAACTTCACGGCCTAAATAAGCTTAGGCTTACGGCAGTGTGACTGCGGCCTGCTCGTTTCAATGCTTCGTGAGAAGCCTCAGCGAGCTCGTGACCTTTGCGTTCCACTTGGGTGATTTCAGGCACCTCAAATGTGGAAGCAGGAATACTGCCGAAATGAATCGGGTGCATAAACCAGGTCAACCTTTGTGCTTGAGTGCATGCTCATGCTTTGCACGGCTGTTGTATCGCAACAGAGCCAGGGGACTCTAAGCCCAGGGCCTCTAACAGGCTAACTAACCCCTGCGGGGGAAAGCCGCTTATTAGGAGTATCTATATTCGGTGTAATTGAATCGCTTGGGTGGATGAGCCCTTCCGCTTCTTAATTGTAGAAACGGGGAACGAAACAAACCTCACGGCCTTGCTAGAGCCTTAGCTCTAGCTTACGGACGATGTAACAGGGGCCACGAGCTCCACCGCTTCTCACCCCTAAATACGGGGGACGAAGCAAGATCACGGCCATGCTAGAGCTTCAACCTCAGCTTTACTGCCCGTGTGACCCGCGCCGACTCACTACAACGCTTCACGGCAGTGATTAGAGGCACCTCGCTAGTGAAAACGGTCCCTCCCGACAAAGTCGGTTGTGAAACCTGGGTCATCTTCCCGCCTGACAGCACGTCTTATTTCCAGACCCAGCCGAAGCTCGGGTGGACGAGCTCTTCCGCTTCTTACCCCTAGATACGGGGACGAAAGCCAGCTACACTGCTGTACTAGAGCTTAAACTTTAGCATTACGGGCAGTGTGAACAGGGCTTCAAGCTCTTCTGCTTCTTACCTCTAGATACAGGTGGCGAAGCGAGCTACACGGCGACACTAGAGCCTAAACTTAACTTTACGGCCGATGTGAAGAGGGCCTCGAGCCCCTCCACTTTTCACTCGTAGAAACGGGTTGCTTGGGATTCAATTTTCTCCCCCCAGTTACGGCTGTCGTTACCGCCTCACTAGCAGGGGGGTGGGTAAGGGCGTCTTGAGTACATGCTCGAGACACGTTGCTCCCCGCACCGGGTTTTTTTTGCCTGCTGTGACTGGAGCTTTGCCCTGTAGTAAGTTACACCGAATATAGAGACTCCTAATAAGCGGCTCGTCCACCCAAGTTTCGGCTGGGACAGGAGCTAAGAAGGCGAAGGAGAAATCTTCGCCAATGTCAGCCTTTTCTGGTACTGCTCAGACGGAGCTTCTGGGCTTTTTCACAAACGGCCGCTACTGTTCCACCGGGTCCAGTCCGTGTCGGGGTATGTCCATCCACCATGAGTGGTTTTCAGTTTTTATAGAGCTGTCGATGGAATACAAAGATGGCTACAAGCCGTGCTGACTTGTCCGGAAAGGCCAGCTTTGTCGGAGGCGCAGGCCTCGCAGACTGTGCGTAGTTGTTTGCAACAATCTGTGCCGCAGGCGCTGAGGTGACCCTGGTTTCACAACCAACATTATGTTCCGGAGTGACCCGGTTTCTCAAGCGAGGTGGTTCCATTCACCGCTGTGGAGCACTAAGGCTCCCCGCTCGCTTAGTCTTTCGGTGAAGCGGTACTACCCTGGTCCCACCAGCCATGAAGCTGAGGAGGCGAAGTGGTAATCTGACGGCCAGGGTTTGGTGTCAAACGGTTCAGTCAGCCGTTTCTGTATCTGCTCAGGTGGCTTTGTTTTGGGGTTTTATAATTTGTTACGCTCGGGCAACTGGAGTTACCAGTGGTTCCGGCAGACGCCAAAGTTTGGGGTCAAATTTATCACCTCGTTTGGGCGGTGGCTTGGCGCCTATCTCTGCCCGTGTCCCGGCTGGCTTTGAACCGGACCCGTTCACACCGTACTTGGTTTCAGATATATTCTCTGAGTTCTTTGGCGTCAAAGTTGTCACCATGTTTATGGGAGTTAATGTTTCGCCTCCTGAACTTGTCAGTAGACCGACAGGTGCCACTGTTTCAGGCGGAGGTTTGATCCTCTATCCTTGCTTGTGCTTCGGCTGGCATTTGAGCCGGCCCTGGTCACACCTGATTCGGGTTTGGGTTTGATTTTTTATTGTCGGGTGCTGCTTCTCCGGATCGCCTGGTGCTGCTGTTGGCTTGCCATCATGTGCCGTCAGCCCTTGTTTGGGGTTAAGCCTCCAGCTCCTGCTGCTATTAGTACTCCGCCAGGGGCAGCTACTATCGGCACCCTACCCCATCTTTGGGGGTTGGTGCCCCCAGTCCGTCGGTTTGACTGTGGTCTTTCGGTTTTCTTCGGATATGCCTCGGGTTCTCAGTTGAGTTGCCCCGGTTACAGAGAGCCCCGGTCACACGGTGGCTTCTAGCACCAAGCTTCTCAGCCTAAGGTGTGGTGTAGCGTGGTAGTGATGACCATGCTAGTCCTGTAGCTTAACCTACCAGCTTTAAGTAAGGCCTTTGAGCAGGCTTCATCACCCAATGTTTCGGCGTAAGGGTAGGAAGCGTTTGCTTTCGGATGTCAAGTTTCTGATTGTGACTTCAACTGTGAAGTCCATAGGCCACCCAAGGAGCTGGTGGGGGCTGTGCCCCTGCCCTAGGGGTGTCTTGACTGGAATCAGTTGCACTTTTTTGGTGTTCCAGTTCCCTTTTTGTTTCGTGACCCGTCTTGCTAAGCTCGGCTTCTGAGAAGCTCTGTGCTGTTGTTAGTCTTTTTGGGGGTCTTTGCCCGTTTGTTGGTGGCAAGACTCCCACCGTCCACTACCCTTGCTACTCCTCCGTGAGAGGAGTCAGTATGTGGATCGGTTTCTCCTTTCCTCTCTGGGGTTTTAGTTTTCCTTGATAGCGTTCAGCCGTTTCTTATCACGCGAGAGCCCGTCTCATCTGCCTTGAAGGAATCTATCTCTAGATGGTTTGTTGAGGCGGTTCAAGGGGCAGGTCCTGAGGTTCTCTCAGATGGTATGCGTCCTCGTGCGCATGATACCAGGGGTGTTGGTACCTCCTGGGCTCCTTTCCATGGGGTAGTGCTTCATGAAATGAAGAAGGCTGCCTTCTGGCTTTCACCTAACACCTGCGTTTTGTGTTATAATAATATAATAATGGGTTCTTGTATAGCACTCATGTCAGTCAGATATGACCCTCCTGGCGCCCGGATTATTACCCTGGCTTTAGCAAGGCTGCCATACAGCGCTCTAGCATTTCAAGGAAGAAATTCCTACTAGGTACCCATTTACTTCACCTGGGTGGAGTGTGGCAAATGTAGATCAATGTCTTGCCAAAGTACATTAGTGCGGCGGTGGGACTCGAACCACGGACCTTGTGACCGACAGTCCGGCAATGTATCCACTCGACTACAACAACTCTACAACTCTGAAGGACATTCCTGTGAGTGATGATGATGATGATGATGATGAACAGCATTTGTATAGCGCCATTTATCTGCAAAAGCATTCAAAGGCGCCTGGCTCCCTCAATATGTCACATATCATTCGCAATGTTGCCGGAAAAGATAGGTTTTGAGTTCAGATTTAAAGGTATCAATGTTGTTACAATTTCGAAGTTGGACAGGTAGAGAGTTCCAAAGATGCGGAGCAGATGAAGAGAAGGCTCTATCCCCGTATGTTTTTAGTGAGGAGTGTCTTGCCTGGTGCCCCGCTAACTTTTGTTTGGAACATGCCCCCCGCTTTCATCTGTGTTGGTCTAAGCAATAATAGGTAGATACATATGATTTATTATGGTAAATTAGTTAAATCAGAACTGATTTTATTATTTACCATATAAATTAGTCTGGCCAATTTTGAGTACTTCTTGTCTCACAATCGCTACTGTAATACCGTAGACAGTACAGCCAGCGACGTGCAGGGTGATGGATAGTTGTAGATGCCTTGAGAGTTATGGGAGATCAGGTTGGATGATACATGGGCTAGCTGTAACTATAGTAAGTAGGTATAACCTGTCTTACTAGAGCACCTGTGAGTGATGTTCTAGCTGGTCTTGTACCTTAAATTGCTGGAGAACGGTGCAGCAAGATCAGGCTTTTTTTTTTTTCTTTTTTTTTCTTTCTGGTAGGGCTAGTTCGTAGTTTAGGGTCCTTGCTATGTGTCATCATGCCATTCTCTCCATGCTCGTGACAGCTCAACTGAACCATCACCCAATTAACATAGGGTGTGTAGCCATCCTATAGATCTATAACATATAGAACTTAAGGGCGGATGAGCTCACATGGAGCCAACGGCTAGCTACCATGGAAGAGTTTGTTACCTCACCATGAACATGTATATTACCATTGTCTGCAACATCATGAATAAGTACAAACAGAGAGAAAAGCGAGATGCAAGCCTGACTGGTCCCCAAACAATTAGTCCTGCTGTAAATAGCCTTCGGGAAGAGTTGCTGCCTTTTGCAAATAAGGTACATTATAATGACCGACCTAGTTCAAAGCCTTAGGAAAGATTAGGTTGTGATGCTCTGTCCCTGAAAACAAGAGGAAAGCGACTTTGCATTGCGACATGGAATGTTAGGACGTTGTATAAGGCAGGGAAATTAGATAACCTCATTCAGGAGGCTATTAGGATGAAACTAGATATTATATAGGTATTGCGGAAACTAGTTGGACTGATAATGGATGCGTGAAGAGAGATGATTACACCATCATATACTGGTGTTGGAATGTTAATCAAGAAAAATCCTGAGAAACACATTCTAGGTTATTGGACATTAAATGAGAGAATGATGTTAATGAAGCTAAAAGCTAAACCGTTTAACCTAGCAGTAATTCAAGTGTATGCCCCAACCAGTGATTACATTGATGAACAAGTAGAAAAATATTACGATCAAATAGATGAAATGTTAAAGCATTGTAGATCAACAGAAATTGTTATCGTGATAGGTGATTGGAATGCTAAAGTCAAAAAAGGTAAGGATGGAAAGATTGTTGGACAATATGGACTAGCTAGGCCATCGTAATGAACGGGGTGATCGACTTGTTCAGTTCTGTAAGAAACATGATCTATTGATAACCAACACGTGAAAAAGCCCAGCAGATGTAAATTGAATTTCAGGAAATACAGTGTGTCCCCATTACCTCCCTCTATAACCTTGTGTAGTTCTTATTTCTGAAATTGCTTTACTTTTGTGGATATTCCATGTCCGATTTATTTTCAAAAATTATTCCCATTATCCATTTAAGACATTAAGAAGTAGACATAAGAAAATGTCTAATGTTTGAATTATATTACATTAGTCTTCATGATTTTGAATCTTGATTTACTCATTTGAATATTTTTTGTTAATAGTGCATTCCAGCAAATTCACAGCGAGCTCTATTCTCATGTTCTATTAATTGTACAATTTTTGTCTTAAGCCCCGTCTTAATAGAATTTTTTCCATCTCACCCGAGCGATATGTGGATGAGAAACAATGGGGGGTCTGATCGTAAAACACGGGTGAGCTTTTGGACACCGTCTTAATCAGCCATCCGCAAAAACCTCACCTGGGTAGGTTACCATAACAACCGCACCTCTCTTATCACGATTCAGCTGGCGAGCGCTATGTACATGTATACATTTTTTCACGGTGATGACGTAAATTACCCGGGTAGAGTTCCGCGAGCGTCTTAATAGGCCGTTTATCAGGATGTCGTCCGGACGTTGTCCGGACGACACCTCGATATCACCCTGGCTCGACTAGGGTGAGATTTACCTCGTTATTGTCCGGATGTTACCCCGATTGACGCGTCTTAATTGGAAGGGGGTAAATGTCATCCGGACAACGTCCGGACGTCACCGTGACTTTATTTTCCAGTTAAGACAGGGTTTAATTAACCTACTCTTTTCTTTTTTGAACACTGTACAACATATTGAGAGGAACAACCATCTTTATGTAGTTGAGACTTTTGAATGTAAGATTTTCATGTTTATTACACATCATATTCAAATCAAGAGATGCCCCTCTCTCTCTCTCTCTCTCCCTCTCTCTTTGTCCATTACACTATAATTACACTTAATATAAATAATACACTTTACACTTTACACTTTACACTTTACTGCTATTATGGGTTTTAGATTAAGTAATAGCCCCCCCCCCCCTTCCCTCCTTTTATTGTAATATATGACTGTTAAATCTAGATATTATATTTAATAATTTCCTAAAGATTTTATCACAATTATAATAATAATAATAATAGTGAACATTTATAATGCGCCATATGTCTGTCAAAAATGACACTCCTGGCGCAGTTGTGTGGAAGTTGTATAATTGTGGGCAAGTAATTCAAGAAAGAAAGTAAAATACATATAAGTTACAGTTTAACATACTTCAGGACATAATTTACAATAATACAATACAATACAATGCATATTACAGTAATACATTATATAAGGGTAGTACAATGTAAGACATAATTAAACAAACTAATATGTTGAGAACAGAAACATTTATAACAAAGACTTGCCAAGATTTTTTTCTTCTATTTCTATGTAACTATAAGTTATCAAATTCAGAGTTGCTCAGAGAATGTTATACATTTTTATTCATTTAATACATATTTTGTTTATATTGGGACGGTATGTATTGCTCATAGATACTTGATCCAATATATCTGGACAACGTTTGATGCAGTACAACCTTTACAATGACATACATACAAATGTATCTTGTATATTATTGCCTAAAGCGCTTCAATAAATTAATGATAAACGAAAGACTTTAAAATCAGTAATCAAATAGAGCATTGTGCACATTCCTATTGAAAGAAGTACCATTTTGTCTACAATACACCTTGTATTATTAATAACATTAGAGGACAACTCCTGCCATAATCACCACATCTTACGATAATCTCTTGCTCTGACCTTGATTGTGCAATTCAGCCACATGGCTGTGACATTGAATGTTTAATAAACTGTTTTGAAATAATTAATTCATGAATTAGTGTAAATAAATCATGAAATGATTTAAACCAGATTAATGTGATTGTTTTGTATGTGCAATATTTTGTTCATGATCATCTTGATAATTTAAGGTAAACGAAAAGTCAAACTGGCTTATGTTTCCCATTTATTCTTCAAGTTCTATTGTGTAATATTTTTAATGTATGGTAATTAGTATCAGTGCCATTATATTATTCAACAGTATTTATTACTATTTAAGCAATAATACAAAAGTCTAGAAATGAATAATATATTTATGAATTGTTTTTCATTTTTATTTAAGACTTTGCAAAGTACATGAAAATGTTTAATTTAGTATATTAATGTTCAAATTTGCTTATTATCTGAATTGTCTTTTTTGTCTTGCATCTAAAGCTTGATCTTTAAACAAAAATTGTTTATTTTGTTAGGCATCCCACTTGCATTGTTTAAGCAGAAAATTCCAGAAAGAGGAATTTAGAGAAAGAAAAAAAAGAAATTTGAGATTAATTCCATCTCGGGACTGAAGATGGAATTTAGTCTGAGTCACGTGTTGCTTATCAGTCTCTGCACAACAATATATGGAATTATACATGATAAAGAACCGTTTGTTAAATTGAACAAAAAAAGCAATTTCAAAATGGCTCTTAATATTACTTTGGTTCAGCAGGTAAAGTTTGCACATACAGACGTGCATATGGAAACTTATCCTGAATATGCAATAGGGTTTATTAACCCAGACGTGGGTGAGTAAACTCTTTTTGCATCAGCAACTTTGTTTTCATTTCCAGACGTGAAAGTGTTAATTAAGTTGACTAATAAATTAATAAAGTTGTGCATCATTGTGCCATGTTTTAATTCCTAGTATCGTGAGAGCATGAGAAAAAATTACGACTCAATATATTCCTGACATCTAAAGTTTATTTGTACCTTGCAAGTGGGAAAGGTTCATACCCTGTTACAATTCAGAAATATAGAAATATAACATGACATTGTTTTTTTAATTATCAATTGGTAATTTTAAATCATACATTCCAAGTATTTCTGTGAGACCTTTTTTTTTGCCTGTACACAAAATGTTGTACAAGTTTGCTTTTGTTCCAATATTAATATTGATATTTTGATAATTTATATTATGAACCAAGTTAGAGCACTATATACTTTGTTATCTTATTGTAGTTGTTATCAAACATTCTGTTCTGCACTGGTTATCATACTAGTTATCATGCTTTACTTTTTATCATAACATAGATTTGATATTAAAAAAAGATGGATTCATTTATTGTGAAAAAGAGATTTATCGTTGTTAATTGTTGATTGTGAAATGATTTAAATGCAACACAAGTTTGCTGTTTATATATTCATGCGTTTATGTTATTGAAGGGATGATTGCAATACCTGATACTGTGTTAACAACACTTCTAATTTGCCATAGTATGTTTGAAATTCTTATATCACATATAATTACTGGTATATATTTGTTAGTAACGGCCATACTCTAATATAATTTGATTGTAGAACCCCCATAATCTCCTGTTAACGTATCCAGGAGCTCTCATTTTGATGAGGGTGGAGGCTGTAGTCCTCCTGAAGCCTGGCCTTGCTTGTTAGCTTGGTTTGGTGTACATGTATGTACCATATTCATGGATGCATACGTGTGTACCACTGGTGAGTTAGGAACTGTCACAAGTGTAGCTATACCACAAATTGCATTCATTCTTTTAACCATGTCATACAAGTGTATGTTCCCACTAAGCAGTATTATCTGCTTCATCTTGTTGTTTATACAGGGATATGTCCCTTGTATGTGTACTAGCTTAGGCAAGGTGCCTGTTCATGTTAAAGCAATGTTTGAGAATAAATTTGACTTTTTTTTCCCTTCTGAAAACAAATGTTTACACTATTTAGATGTTCCAACGGCTTTGTAAAATGGTGGTCATTGGATGGTAGGATACTATAGTGCCTATACATCTGTGATGTCTCTACATGGGAAACATGGTTACACGGTTAAAAGAATGTTTGACTGGTATAGTGCCATCCACTGTATATTTATAGGAGAGTGTATAGCTTTATTGGTAGACAGTTTCCTACCATACAGCATTGTTTGTTGTATTGATAATCAATGTTCCACTAGAACAATATACCTTTATGTTCAAGGTTTGATTATAACATGTTAGCAGAATATGTGAGAGAGGGAAATAGGAGGAATTCATAGTATGTTTCCTCCCATTGTCTTATTTGTTTGTGTCACGTCAGTGCATACCCTCTCTCTCTTTACTTGACATTTAAACTGCTGCTTTTTACATAACGATGAAGATACGTACATTTTGTAGTACATACCAGTTTGGTGTAGCCAGGCAAGTATGTAGCCTGTTCTTCTGCACCTTTTCCCTGAACTGGTATTTGTTTATGGTTTTAGGATAGACATATATATCCTTATCGTTTTCATACAGTGGATGGTTTAGCATTGAAATACCTGCACCCTTTTTTTATATATTTTTTTTTTACTACAGGTGGCAAGTAAGCTTTACTGAGATTCTCTTTTGGAACTCTATAGTGCCTTTGCCCTTAGAGGGCTGGGGTGTCTGGTCATAACAAATATTTTTTTGAAGGGGGTGAGGATGGGAGGATGGAGCCCCTCCTAGTTGAGCTAAACAACAGGAATTACAGGACAGTGGTAGGGAATACCTCAAGCCTGGGCCAATGGATGATAAAAAAAGGCAAAATGTGCCGGTCAGAATGTACCCCTCCCTGATATAACTATCCTTAAACACAACAGATAGGGAGGAGCTGCAATCAATTGCTCCTCTCATTATCTGTTGTAAGCTAGAAGGGGAGGGGAAACGCAGGACACCATCTTCAAATGGGTCCCTCCCCTGCATACCTATGCATATATACAGTGACAGGGAGGAGCTTCAATCAATTGCTCCTCTCATTGCCTCTTGTAAGCTAGAAGGGGAGGAGAAACTCGGAATACCATCTTCAAATGGGTCCCTCCCCTGCATACCAATGCATATATACAGTGACAGGGAGGAGCCTAGTTAGTGGCATATATAAGCAGTGCTCCTACATTGATGGACTCCTCCCATTATTATACTATAGGGGAGGGGCAATAAAGTACCTCATCCCAAATATACCACCTTCGACTCATATGGGAGGGGCAAAGAATCACATGAGGAATTTCCCCCATCATATACCCCCTTCTAATTTCATCAATAGTTAAATCCTCATCCTATCAAAGTTGGTTGACGATACAAGAATTAGATTTTGAGTTCCACAATCTTAAGGATAATTTCCAATTGGTACTAGGATGATTCTTTCCATTGGGCATAATGAAGTTCATTTTGTCCAACATTCATCCAATATCTGTACTATTGCGTGATCAAGGTAAATCTACTTGCCACCTGTAACCATGGTAACTGCACGTCCTGTGCTATGTAGGACCCACATGACAGGGTTGATGGCAAGAGGAGACATTCAAGAAATGTCTTCATGACATCTCCAGTCCCATCGATGTGGGTAGGGGCGTCAATCCATTATTGGGGAAAACATTGCATTATTATGTTCTATAGACAGCCACTTCTAAAATTAGTTGCAACCCTTAGGATTGACGCCCCTGGATAATATCATTGTTTGTGTTTCAATACAATACTCATAGCTGATTTATTGAAGCATATATATATACTATTTACTGACTCTATTTGTTTGTGAATAATGTCAATGTCATTGAAACTCCAGAAAATGCAAATGTAATATATGCATAATTAGTAGAATATTGTGTTATTTTCAACTGACATATTGCAATAGTGTAAAAATTTGTACAACTCTTATGATTGAATTACTGATTTTATGAGACCAACAAATGTAAATGTATTTCACAAATAAAGATAATGTTTTGGAACTATTATACACTTCGTGATGTAATACATAAAGTACTGCTGAAAGATAAAATGAAATTCTGATATACTTTCTGCTATCATGTTTTTTTTTCTCCAATGAAATGAGCTTTTCAAATATTTTAAAGATATTTATAATGAGTGTGTGTATGTGTCTGTGTATGCGTTGGTCCTTCTTCTGCTACCTTCCTACATCTCATACCCTTTTCCCACTACAGTCATACTTTGAATTCAACTATCGTTCTACCTACAACCATCCTGTTTCTACCATCCTACCTATGTTCCATCCTACGTCTAATACCACCCTACGTCTACCCCCATCCTACCCCTACCCCAACCTTACCTGTTCTTCAAGCCTACCTCTACTACCATCCATCGTCTACTACCACCCTACCCATTTTTTCCAACCTCTACTACCATCCTACGTCCACCCCCACTCTACCCCCACCGTACCCGTTCTACCTCCCTATGTCTACTACCACCCTTCCTGTTCTTCCATCTTGCCTCTTCTACCATCCTACTTGTCTAACACTCATCTACCTCCTATACGATCATGAACATCCTATCTCTACGACTATCCTCAATCTAACGGTATCCTAGCCTGTACTACCATCCTTTGCCTACTACCACCCTACCCATTCTTCAATCCTACCTCTACTTCCATCCTACGCCTACCACCACCCTACCCTTTCTTCTATCCTACCTCTACTACTATCCTTCGTCTACTACCACCCTACCCATTCTTCCATCCTACGTCTACCCCCATCCTACCCATTATTCAATCCTACCTCTACTACCATCCTACGCCTACCTCCACCCTACTCTTTCTTCTATCCTACGTCTACCCCAATCCTACGTCTACCACCACCCTACCCTTTCCTCTATCCTACCTCTACTACAGTCTTTCGTCTACTACCACCCTACCCATTCTTCCATCCTACGTCTGCCCCCATCCTACGTCTACTAACACCACCTATCTCATTCTTCCACTCAATATACATTCTATACGATCATGAAAATCTTACCTCTACCACTTTCTTCCCTCTAACACTATCCTCCCCCTATTACACCAACACCCTACCCATTCTTCAATCCTACCTCTACCATCCTACCCCTACCCCCTCCCTACCTCTACCCCACCCTACCCGTTTTTCAATCCTACCTCTACTACCATCCTACCTCTACTACCATCCTATGCCTACCACCACCCTATCCTTTCTTCAATCCTACCTCTACTTCCATCCTACGCCTACCACCACCCTACCCTTTCTTCTATCCTACCTCTACTACCATCCTTTGTCAACTACAACCCTACCCATTCTTCCATCCTATGCCTACCACCACCCTACCCTTTCTTCTATCCTACCTCTTCTACCATCCTTCGTCAACTACAACCCTACCCATTCTTCCATCCTATGCCTACCCCCTCCCTACCCATTCTTCTATCCTACCTCTACTATCATCCTACTGTTTCTTCTATCCTACCTCTACTACCATCCTTCATCTACTACCACCCTACCCATTCTTCCATCCAACTTTTACTACCAATCTACGTCCACCCCCACCCTACTTGTTCTTCAATCCTATCTCTACTACCATCCCTCGTCAACCCCAACATTACCCATTCTTCTATCCTACCTCTACAACCATTCTTCGTCTACTACAACCCTACCCCTTCTTCCATCCTACACCTACCACCCTACACCTACCACCACCCTACCCTTTCTTCTATCCTACCTGTACTACCATCCTTCGTGTACTACCACCGTAGCCTTTCTTCCATCCTACGTCTACCCCCCATCCTACGTCTACCCCACCCTACCCATTCTTCAATCCTATCTCTACATACCATCCAACATCCACCCCACCCTACCTGTTCTTCCATGCTAGGCCAAGTGGTTCTACCACAATCCTACGCCTACCCCCACCCTACGTCTACCCCACCCTACCTATTCTTTAATCCTACCTCTACTACCATCCTACGCATACCACCACCCTACCCTTTATTTTATCCTACCTATACTACCATCCTTCGTCTACTACCACCCTACCCTTTCTTCCATCCTACGTCTACCCCCATCCTACCCATTCTTCTATCCTACCTCTACTACCATCCTAAGCCTACCACCACCCTACCCTTTCTTCTATCCTACCTCTACAACCATCCTACGCCTACCACCACCCTACCCTTTCTTCCATCCTACACCTACCACCACCCTACCCTTTCTTCTATCCTACCTCTACTACTATCCTTCGTCTACTACCACCCTACCCTTTCTTCCATCCTACGTCTACTACCATCCTACATCTACCACCACCCTACCCTTTTTTCTATCCTACCTCTACTACCATCCTACGCCTACCACCACCCTACCCTTTCTTCCATCCTACGTCTACCCCCACCCTACCCATTCTTCTATCCTACCTCTACAACCATCCTACACCTTCCACCACCCTACCCTTTCTTCCATCCTACGTCTACCCCCATCCTACCCATTCTTCTATCCTACCTCTACTACCATCCTACGCCTACCACCACCCTACCCTTTCTTCTATCCTACCTCTACAACCATCCTACGCCTACCACCACCCTACCCTTTCTTCTATCCTACCTCTACTACCATCCTACGCCTACCACCACCCTACCCTTTATTCTATCCTACCTATACTACCATCCTTCGTCTACTACCACCCTACCCTTTCTTCCATCCTACGTCTACCCCCATCCTACCCATTCTTCTATCCTACCTCTACTACCATCCTACGCCTACCACCACCCTACCCTTTCTTCTATCCTACCTCTACAACCATTCTTCGTCTACTACCACTCTACCCATTCTTCCATCCTACGTCTACCCCCATCCTACCCATTATTCAATCCTACCTCTACTACCATCCTACGCCTACCTCCACCCTACTCTTTCTTCTATCCTACGTCTACCCCAATCCTACGTCTACCACCACCCTACCCTTTCTTCTATCCTACCTCTACTACTATCCTTCGTCTACTACCACCCTACCCTTTCTTCCATCCTACGTCTACTACCATCCTACATCTACCACCACCCTACCCTTTTTTCTATCCTACCTCTACTACCATCCTACGCCTACCACCACCCTACCCTTTCTTCCATCCTACGTCTACCCCCACCCTACCCATTCTTCTATCCTACTTCTACTACCATCCTACGCCTACCACCACTCTACCCTTTCTTCTATCCTACCTCTACAACCATTCTTCGTCTACTACAACCCTACCCCTTCTTCCATCCTACACCTACCATCACCCTACCCTTTCTTCTATCCTACTTCTACTACCATCCCTCGTGTACTACCACCCTACCCTTTCTTCCATCCTATGTCTACCCCCAACCTACGTCTACCCACCCTACCCATTTTTGAAGCCTATCTCTACATACCATCCAACGTCCGCCCCACCCTACCTGTTCTTCCATGCTAGGCCAAGTGGTTCTACCCCAATCCTACGCCTACCCCACCCTAGCCCCACCCTACGTCTACCCCATCCTACCCATTCTTCAATCCTACCTCTACTACCATCCTACGCCTACCACCACCCTACCCTTTCTTCTATCCTACCTGTACTACCATCCTTCATGTACTACCACCCTACCCTTTCTTCCATCCAACGTCTACCCCCATCCTACCCATTCTTCTATCCTACCTCTACTACCATCCTTCGTCAACTACAACCCTACCCATTCTTCCATCCTACGTCTACCCCACTCTACCCCCTCCTTACGTCTACCCCACACTACCCATTTTTCAATCCTACCTCTATCATCCTACGCCTACCACCACCCTACCCTTTCTTCTATCCTACCTCTACAACCATCCTTCGTCTACTACAACCCTACCCCTTCTTCCATCCTACACCTACCATCACCCTACCCTTTCTTCAATCCTACCTCTACAAACATCTTTCGTCTACTACCACCCTACCCTTTCTTCCATGCTATGTCTACCTCCATCCTACGTCTACCCCACCCTACCCATTCTCCAATCTAACTGCTACATACCATCCAACGTCCGCCCCACCATACCCTTTCTTCTATTCTACCTCTACTACCATCCTTCGTCAACTACAACCCTACCCCTTCTTCCATCCTACACCTACCACCACCCTACCCTTTCTTCTATATCCTACCTCTACTACTATCCTTCGTCTACTACCACCCTACCCTTTCTTCCATCCTACGTCTACCACCACCCTACCCTTTTTTCTATCCTACCTCTACTACCATCCTACGCCTACCAACAACCTACCCTTTCTTCTATCCTACCTCTACAACCATCCTTCGTCTATTACAACCCTACCCCTTCTTCCATCCTACACATTCCACTACCCTACCCTTTCTTCTATCCTACCTCTACTACTATCCTTCGTCTACTACCACCCTACCCTTTCTTCCATCCTACGTCTACTACCATCCTACATCTACCACCACCCTACCCTTTTTTCTATCCTACCTCTACTACCATCCTACGCCTACCACCACCCTACCCTTTCTTCCATCCTACGTCTACCCCCACCCTACCCATTCTTCTATCCTACTTCTACTACCATCCTACGCCTACCACCACTCTACCCTTTCTTCTATCCTACCTCTACAACCATTCTTCGTCTACTACAACCCTACCCCTTCTTCCATCCTACACCTACCATCACCCTACCCTTTCTTCTATCCTACTTCTACTACCATCCCTCGTGTACTACCACCCTACCCTTTCTTCCATCCTATGTCTACCCCCAACCTACGTCTACCCACCCTACCCATTTTTGAAGCCTATCTCTACATACCATCCAACGTCCGCCCCACCCTACCTGTTCTTCCATGCTAGGCCAAGTGGTTCTACCCCAATCCTACGCCTACCCCACCCTAGCCCCACCCTACGTCTACCCCATCCTACCCATTCTTCAATCCTACCTCTACTACCATCCTACGCCTACCACCACCCTACCCTTTCTTCTATCCTACCTGTACTACCATCCTTCATGTACTACCACCCTACCCTTTCTTCCATCCAACGTCTACCCCCATCCTACCCATTCTTCTATCCTACCTCTACTACCATCCTTCGTCAACTACAACCCTACCCATTCTTCCATCCTACGTCTACCCCACTCTACCCCCTCCTTACGTCTACCCCACACTACCCATTTTTCAATCCTACCTCTATCATCCTACGCCTACCACCACCCTACCCTTTCTTCTATCCTACCTCTACAACCATCCTTCGTCTACTACAACCCTACCCCTTCTTCCATCCTACACCTACCATCACCCTACCCTTTCTTCAATCCTACCTCTACAAACATCTTTCGTCTACTACCACCCTACCCTTTCTTCCATGCTATGTCTACCTCCATCCTACGTCTACCCCACCCTACCCATTCTCCAATCTAACTGCTACATACCATCCAACGTCCGCCCCACCATACCCTTTCTTCTATTCTACCTCTACTACCATCCTTCGTCAACTACAACCCTACCCCTTCTTCCATCCTACACCTACCACCACCCTACCCTTTCTTCTATATCCTACCTCTACTACTATCCTTCGTCTACTACCACCCTACCCTTTCTTCCATCCTACGTCTACCACCACCCTACCCTTTTTTCTATCCTACCTCTACTACCATCCTACGCCTACCAACAACCTACCCTTTCTTCTATCCTACCTCTACAACCATCCTTCGTCTATTACAACCCTACCCCTTCTTCCATCCTACACCTTCCACTACCCTACCCTTTCTTCTATCCTACCTCTACTACTATCCTTCGTCTACTACCACCCTACCCTTTCTTCCATCCTACGTCTACTACCATCCTACATCTACCACCACCCTACCCTTTTTTCTATCCTACCTCTACTACCATCCTACGCCTACCACCACCCTACCCTTTCTTCCATCCTACGTCTACCCCCACCCTACCCATTCTTCTATCCTACTTCTACTACCATCCTACGCCTACCACCACTCTACCCTTTCTTCTATCCTACCTCTACAACCATTCTTCGTCTACTACAACCCTACCCCTTCTTCCATCCTACACCTACCATCACCCTACCCTTTCTTCTATCCTACTTCTACTACCATCCCTCGTGTACTACCACCCTACCCTTTCTTCCATCCTATGTCTACCCCCAACCTACGTCTACCCACCCTACCCATTTTTGAAGCCTATCTCTACATACCATCCAACGTCCGCCCCACCCTACCTGTTCTTCCATGGTAGGCCAAGTGGTTCTACCCCAATCCTACGCCTACCCCACCCTAGCCCCACCCTACGTCTACCCCATCCTACCCATTCTTCAATCCTACCTCTACTACCATCCTACGCCTACCACCACCCTACCCTTTCTTCTATCCTACCTGTACTACCATCCTTCATGTACTACCACCCTACCCTTTCTTCCATCCAACGTCTACCCCCATCCTACCCATTCTTCTATCCTACCTCTACTACCATCCTTCGTCAACTACAACCCTACCCATTCTTCCATCCTACGTCTACCCCACTCTACCCCCTCCTTACGTCTACCCCACACTACCCATTTTTCAATCCTACCTCTATCATCCTACGCCTACCACCACCCTACCCTTTCTTCTATCCTACCTCTACAACCATCCTTCGTCTACTACAACCCTACCCCTTCTTCCATCCTACACCTACCATCACCCTACCCTTTCTTCAATCCTACCTCTACAAACATCTTTCGTCTACTACCACCCTACCCTTTCTTCCATGCTATGTCTACCTCCATCCTACGTCTACCCCACCCTACCCATTCTCCAATCTAACTGCTACATACCATCCAACGTCCGCCCCACCATACCCTTTCTTCTATTCTACCTCTACTACCATCCTTCGTCAACTACAACCCTACCCCTTCTTCCATCCTACACCTACCACCACCCTACCCTTTCTTCAATATCCTACCTCTACTACTATCCTTCGTCTACTACCACCCTACCCTTTCTTCCATCCTACGTCTACCACCACCCTACCCTTTTTTCTATCCTACCTCTACTACCATCCTACGCCTACCAACAACCTACCCTTTCTTCTATCCTACCTCTACAACCATCCTTCGTCTATTACAACCCTACCCCTTCTTCCATCCTACACCTTCCACTACCCTACCCTTTCTTCTATCCTACCTCTACAAACATCTTTCGTCTACTACCACCCTACCCTTTCTTCCATCCTACGTCTACTACCATCCTTCTTCAACTACAACCCTACCCATTCTTCCATCCTATGCCTACCACCACCCTACCCTTTCTTCTATCCTATCTGTACTACCATCCTTCGTCTACTACCACCCTACCCTTTTTTCCATCCTACGTCTACCCCCATCCTACCCATTCTTCTATCCTACTTCTACTACCATCCTACGCCTACCACCTCCCTACCCTTTCTTCTATCCTACCTCTACAACCATTCTTCGTCTACTACAACCCTACCCCTTCTTCCATCCTACACCTACCATCACCCTACCCTTTCTTCTATCCTACCTCTACTACCATCCCTCGTGTACTACCACCCTACCCTTTCTTCCATCCTATGTCTACCCCCAACCTACGTCTACCCACCCTACCCATTTTTCAAGCCTATCTCTACATACCATCCAACGTCCGCCCCACCCTACCTGTTCTTCCATGCTAGGCCAAGTGGTTCTACCCCAATCCTATGCCTACCCCACCCTAGCCCCACCCTACGTCTACCCCATCCTACCCATTCTTCAATCCTACCTCTACTACCATCCTACGCCTACCACCACCCTACCCTTTCTTCTATCCTACCTGTACTACCATCCTTCATGTACTACCACCCTACCCTTTCTTCCATCCTACGTCTACCCCCATCCTACCCATTCTTCTATCCTACCTCTACTACCATCCTTCGTCAACTACAACCCTACCCATTCTTCCATCCTACGTCTACCCCACTCTACCCCCTCCTTACGTCTACCCCACACTACCCATTTTTCAATCCTACCTCTACTATCATCCTACGCCTACCACCACCCTACCCTTTCTTCTATCCTACCCCTACAACCATCCTTCATCTACTACAACCCTACCCCTTCTTCCATCCTACACCTACCACCACCCTACCCTTTCTTCTATCCTACCTCTACAACCATCCTTCGTCAACTACAACCCTACCCATTCTTCCATCCTACGTCTACCCCCATCCTACGTCTCCCCCACCCTACCCCCTTCCTACACATTCTTCATTCCTACCTCTACTATCATCCTACCCTTTCTTCTATCCTACCTGTACTACCATCCTTCGTGTACTACCACCGTAGCCTTTCTTCCATCCTACGTCTACCCCCATCCTACGTCTACCCCACCCTACCCATTCTTCAATCCTATCTCTACATACCATCCAACATCCACCCCACCCTACCTGTTCTTCCATGCTAGGCCAAGTGGTTCTACCACAATCCTACGCCTACCCCACCCTACCCCCACCCTACGTCTACCCCACCCTACCTATTCTTTAATCCTACCTCTACTACCATCCTACGCCTACCACCACCCTACCCTTTATTTTATCCTACCTATACTACCATCCTTCGTCTACTACCACCCTACCCTTTCTTCCATCCTACGTCTACCCCCATCCTACCCATTCTTCTATCCTACCTCTACTACCATCCTAAGCCTACCACCACCCTACCCTTTCTTCTATCCTACCTCTACAACCATCCTACGCCTACCACCACCCTACTCTTTCTTCTATCCTACCTCTACTACCATCCTAAGCCTACCACCACCCTACCCTTTCTTCTATCCTACCTCTACAACCATCCTACGCCTACCACCACCCTACTCTTTCTTCTATCCTACCTCTACTACCATCCTACGCCTACCACCACCCTACCCTTTCTTCTATCCTACCTCTAGAACCATCCTACGTCTACCCCCACCCTACCCATTCTTCTATCCTACCTCTACTACCATCCTACACCTACCACCACCCTACCCTTTCTTCCATCCTACGTCTACCCCCACCCTACCCATTCTTCTATCGGGGTCTATTCGCTATTCATAAGGACCGCTATTCATAAGGTCCGCTATTCATAAGGACCGCTATTCATAACGTGTAAATTCCCGTACTTCCGGGTCCGCTATTCATAATGGCAAAAGAGGGTCACTATTCATAAAGAAATAAGGTTCGTTAATCATAAGGACCGCTATTCATAACGTGAGATGAGGGTCGCTATTCATAATTCATATTAAGGGTCATTAATCATAAGCACCGCTATTCATAATATGAAATCAGGGTCGCTATTCATAATACGACGAGAGGGTCGCTATTCATAATACGAAATAAGGTTCAATACTTATAAGGGTCGCTATTCATAACACGGGAAGAGGGTCGCTATTCATAATACGAAATGAGGGTCGCTATTCATAATAGGAGAAGAGGGTCGCTATTCATAATAGGAGAAGAGGGTCGCTATTCATAATAGGAAATGAGGTTCGCTATTCATAATAGGAGAAGAGGGTCGCTATTCATAATAGGAGAAGAGGGTCGCTATTCATAATAGGAAATGAGGGTCGCTATTCATAATAGGAGAAGAGGGTCGCTATTCATAATAGGAGAAGAGGGTCGCTATTCATAATACAAAATGAGGGTCGCTATTCATAATAGGAGAAGAGGGTCGCTATTCATAATAGGAGAAGAGGGTCGCTATTCATAATAGGAAATGAGGGTCGCTATTCATAATAGGAGAAGAGGGTCGCTATTCATAATAGGAGAAGAGGGTCGCTATTCATAATAGGAGAAGAGGGTCGCTATTCATAAAAGGAGAAGAGGGTCGCTATTCATAATATGAAATGAGGGTCGCTATTCATAATAGGAGTAAGGGGTCGCTATTCATAAAAGGGGAAGAGGGTCGCTATTTATAATACGAAACGAGGGTCGCTATTCATAATAGAAGAAGAGGGTCGCTATTCATAATAGGAGAAGAGGGTCGCTATTCATAATAGGAGAAGAGGGTCATTTTTCATAATAGGAGTAAAGGGTCGATATTACATAAGCAATAAACTAAATGTTAATAAGAAAGCGACATACTGGACACCCCATGGCTACAGCGTAAGCCGGGGGGGGGGGGGGGTTGGGTAGGCCACATGGTCCCAAACATTTGAGGAAAATATTTATTGAAAACTCACATTTCTGAAGAAAGAAAGGCGTGCCTAAATAATGAACGTGTCCCGTCATTCCGGTCACCAGCCCCCTCTCCCCCCCCCCCCCCCCCCCCTGCCCCCCCTCCAATTCGGCCCACCCTCCCGGCAGTATTCCCTTGGTACATGTACATATTAGCGACAATTCTCGTCCAAGTAGTTCATAGATGGCGTAGCCTGTGTGTGTTTAAGGGTGAGGGCGGTGGGGTTGTATCAGTGTTGCCTTCAAGGGGTTGATCTATCATGTATCTTATCCTCAGCAAAGCAAGAAAGCGACAGAGAGGGGGGTTGTAGGGACTTAAGTTATATATCATATTCAAGCTTTTCGTAAATATACAATGTCGCACGACATATTTTTCCATATAAGTAAGGAAATTGGATACTCAGAATCAGATACGATTTTTTTTTTTACCGTAAGACATTATGTAAACGGTTGCATCCCCTGTATTGTGTATTTTTTAAAAATAATTTACGTTTTAGCTTTGATAATAATAGACATCCCATAATCTAGCTCATATATTCCCCCGCTACAGCGGTGAAAACAAGAAGGAAAACACACATAATCCTATCGTCATTTGTCCCGCTCGTGGGAAATCTTGCCCCACCACCCTGCACCCCCCCCCCCCCGACTGAGCTTATCGTGGCTACGCCACTGACACATTAAGTAGAAAAAGCATGCTCATTATTATAGCCATTTAAGGACTAAGTTTGCTATTTTAAGAAACTAGTAATTGTTTATACGAAAAAAAAAAATTGTAGAAAGTAACTTTTAGTAGGACTTATGGAACTACAAATTATATAGCCTTAGTCAGATCCAGGCACACAGAAGCTCTTCAATTTCAGCCAATGAAGAGTTTCAAGATTTCAGTTTTCCATGAATTATCATGCCTCAGGATACTAATAATCATATTAATTAACCTAACTTGATTTATCCAAAAACTTGATCTCCTGAAACGTTCTGAATATCGAAAACAAACGGAGTTTGACCGGACCATTAGCCTATACACTGTGAAAAAGTTGGGCAATATTGTTTAAATTGGCGTGGGGTCCAGGGGCAAAGCCCCGGTAAGGGTCAAGGAAGCTCTCGTGTTTTAAGCATTAAAATAAGGTCAGATGAGCTTCCAGGGGCCTGCCTACGGGCCTTTGGTGGGGTCTGCATGCCCCCGGAAGCCCGGGAGTTTTAGGCATTTAATTACGGTCGGATGAGCATGAATAGCGACCCTCATTTCCTATTATGAATAGCGACCCTGTACTCCTATTATGAATAGCGACCCTCATTTCGTATTATGAATAGCGACCCTCTTTCTGTGTTATGAATACCGACCCTTTTGTAATATTATGAATAGGGACCCTTATGAATAGCGACCCTCTTCTTCTATTATGAATAGCGACCCTCTTCTTCTATTATGAATAGCGACCCTCATTTCTTATTATGAATAGCGACCCTCTACTCCTATTATGAATAGCGACCCTCTTCTTCTATTACGAATAGCGACCCTCTTCTCCTTTTATGAATTGCGACCCTCATTTCTTATTATGAATAATGACCCTTATGAATAATAACCCTTATGAATAATAACCCTTATGAATAACGACCCTCATTTTGCATTATGAATAGCGACCCTCATTTCGTATTATGAATAGCGACCCTCATTTCATATTATTATTAGCGACCCTCTTTCTGTGTTATGAATACCGACCCTTTTGTAATATTATGAATAGGGACCCTTATGAATAACGACCCTCTTCTATTATTATGAATACGGACCCTCTTCTTTGATTATGAATAGCGGTCCTTATGAATAATGACCCTTATGAATAATGACCCTTTTCTCCAATTATGAAAAACGGACCTTATGAATAGCGGTCCTTATGAATAATGGACCTTATGAATAGCGGACCTTATGAATAGCGGTCCTTATGAATAGCGACATTGACCCCTTCTATCCTACCTCTACTACCATCCTACGCCTACCACCACCCTACCCTTTCTTCTATCCTACCTCTACAACCATCCTACGCCTACCACCACCCTACTCTTTCTTCTATCCTACCTCTACTACCATCCTACGCCTACCACCACCCTACCCTTTCTTCTATCCTACCTCTACAACCATCCTACGCCTACCACCACCCTATCCTTTCTTCCATCTTACGTCTACCCCCACCCTACCCATTCTTCTATCCTACCTCTACAACCATCCTACACCTACCACCACCCTACCCTTTCTTCCATCCTACGTCTACCCCCATCCTACCCATTCTTCTATCCTACCTCTACTACCATCCTACGCCTACCACCACCCTACCCTTTCTTCTATCCTACCTCTACAACCATCCTACGCCTACCACCACCCTACCCTTTCTTCTATCCTACCTCTACTACCATCCTACGCCTACCACCACCCTACCCTTTCTTCTATCCTACCTCTACAACCATCCTACGCCTACCACCACCCTATCCTTTCTTCCATCGTACGTCTATCCCCATCCTATCCATTCTTCTATCCTACCTCTACTACCATCCTACGCCTACCACCACCCTACCCTTTCTTCTATCCTACCTCTACAACCATCCTACGCCTACCACCACCCTACCCTTTCTTCTATCCTACCTCTACAACCATCCTACGCCTACCACCACCCTACCCTTTCTTCCATCCTACGTCTCCCCTACCCTACCCCCTCCCTACACATTCTTCATTCCTACCTCTACTATCATCCTACCCTTTCTTCTATCCTACCTGTACTACCATCCAACGTCCACCCCACCCTACCTGTTCTTTCATGCTAGGCCAAGTGGTTCTACCCCAATCCTACGCCTACCCCACCCTACGCTACCCCACCCTACCCATTCTTTAATCCTACCTCTACTGCCATCCTACGCCTACCACCACCCTACCCTTTCTTCCATCCTACGTCTACCCCCACCCTACTCATTCTTCTATCCTACCTCTACAACCATCCTACACCTACCACCACCCTACCCTTTCTTCCATCCTACGTCTACCCCCATCCTACCCATTCTTCTATCCTACCTCTACTACCATCCTACGCCTACCACCACCCTACCCTTTCTTCTATCCTACCTCTACAACCATCCTACGCCTACCACCACCCTACCCTTTCTTCTATCCTACCTCTACTACCATCCTACGCCTACCACCACCCTACCCTTTCTTCTATCCTACCTCTACTACCATCCTACGCCTACCACCACCCTACCCTTTCTTCCATCCTACGTCTACCCCCACCCTACCCATTTTTCTATCCTACCTCTACATCCATCCTACACCTACCACCACTCTACCCTTTCTTCCATCCTACGTCTACCCCCATCCTACCCATTCTTCTATCCTACCTCTACTACCATCCTACGCCTACCACCACCCTACCCTTTCTTCTATCCTACCTCTACTACTATCCTTCGTCTACTACCACCTTACCCTTTCTTCCATCCTACGTCTACTACCATCCTACATCTACCACCACCCTACCCTTTTTTTCTATCCTACCTCTACTACCATCGTACGCCTACCACCACCCTACCTGTTCTTCCATCCTATGCCAAATGGTTCTACCCCAATCCTACGCCTACCCCACCCTTCCCATTCTTCAATCCTACCCTACTTCCATCCTACGCCTTCCACCACCCTACACTTTCTTCTATCCTACTTCTACTACCATCCTTCGTCAACTACAACCCTACCCATTCTTCCATCCTATGCCTACCCATTCTTCAATCCTACCTCTACTACCATCCTACGCCTACCACCACCCTACCCTTTCTTCTATCCTACCTCTACTACCATCCTTCGTCAACTACAACCCTACCCCTTCTTCCATCCTACACCTACCACCACCCTACCCTTTCTTCTATCCTACCTCTACTACTATCCTTCGTCTACTACCACCTTACCCTTTCTTCCATCCTACGTCTACTACCATCCTACATCTACCACCACCCTACCCTTTTTTTCTATCCTACCTCTACTACCATCGTACGCCTACCACCACCCTACCCATTCTTCAATCCTACCTCTACATACCATCCAACGTTCGCCCCACCCTAGCTGTTCTTCCATCCTATGCCAAATGGTTCTACCCCAATCCTACGCCTACCCCACCCTACCCATTCTTCAATCCTACCCTACTTCCATCCTACGCCTTCCACCACCCTACACTTTCTTCTATCCTACTTCTACTACCATCCTTCGTCAACTACAACCCTACCCATTCTTCCATCCTATGCCTACCCATTCTTCAATCCTACCTCTACTACCATCCTACGCCTACCACCACCCTACCCTTTCTTCTATCCTACCTCTACAACCATCCTACGCCTACCACCACCCTACCCTTTCTTCCATCCTACGTCTACCTCCATCCTACGTCTACCCCACCCTACCCATTCTCCAATCTAACTGCTACATACCATCCAACGTCCGCCCCACCCTACCCTTTCTTCTATTCTACCTCTACTACCATCCTTTGTCAACTAAAACCCTATCCCTTCTTCCATCCTACACCTACCACCACCCTACCCTTTCTTCTATCCTACCTCTACTACTATCCTTCGTCTACTACCACCCTACCCTTTCTTCCATCCTACGTCTACTACCATCTCACATCTACCACCACCCTACCCTTTTTTCTATCCTACCTCTACTACCATCCTACGCCTACCACCACCCTACCCTTTCTTCTATCCTACCTCTACAACCATCCTTCATCTACTACAACCCTACCCCTTCTTCCATCCTACACCTACCACCACCCTACCCATCCTTCAATCCTACCTCTACTAACATCCTTCGTCAGCTACAACCCTTACCGTTCTTTCATCCTACGCCTACCACCACTCTACCCTTTCTTCTATCCTACCTCTACTAACATCCTTCGTCAGCTACAACCCTACCCGTTCTTTCATCCTACGCCTACCACCACCCTACCCTTTCTTCTATCCTACCTCTACTACCATCCTTCGTCAACTACAACCCTACCCATTCTTCCATCCTACGTCTCCCCTACCCTACCCCCTCCCTACACATTCTTCATTCCTACCTCTACTATCATCCTACCCTTTCTTCTATCCTACCTGTACTACCATCCAACGTCCACCCCACCCTACCTGTTCTTTCATGCTAGGCCAAGTGGTTCTACCCCAATCCTACGCCTACCCCACCCTACGCTACCCCACCCTACCCATTCTTTAATCCTACCTCTACTGCCATCCTACGCCTACCACCACCCTACCCTTTCTTCCATCCTACGTCTACCCCCACCCTACTCATTCTTCTATCCTACCTCTACAACCATCCTACACCTACCACCACCCTACCCTTTCTTCCATCCTACGTCTACCCCCATCCTACCCATTCTTCTATCCTACCTCTACTACCATCCTACGCCTACCACCACCCTACCCTTTCTTCTATCCTACCTCTACAACCATCCTACGCCTACCACCACCCTACCCTTTCTTCTATCCTACCTCTACTACCATCCTACGCCTACCACCACCCTACCCTTTCTTCTATCCTACCTCTACTACCATCCTACGCCTACCACCACCCTACCCTTTCTTCCATCCTACGTCTACCCCCACCCTACCCATTTTTCTATCCTACCTCTACATCCATCCTACACCTACCACCACTCTACCCTTTCTTCCATCCTACGTCTACCCCCATCCTACCCATTCTTCTATCCTACCTCTACTACCATCCTACGCCTACCACCACCCTACCCTTTCTTCTATCCTACCTCTACTACTATCCTTCGTCTACTACCACCTTACCCTTTCTTCCATCCTACGTCTACTACCATCCTACATCTACCACCACCCTACCATTTTTTTCTATCCTACCTCTACTACCATCGTACGCCTACCACCACCCTACCTGTTCTTCCATCCTATGCCAAATGGTTCTACCCCAATCCTACGCCTACCCCACCCTTCCCATTCTTCAATCCTACCCTACTTCCATCCTACGCCTTCCACCACCCTACACTTTCTTCTATCCTACTTCTACTACCATCCTTCGTCAACTACAACCCTACCCATTCTTCCATCCTATGCCTACCCATTCTTCAATCCTACCTCTACTACCATCCTACGCCTACCACCACCCTACCCTTTCTTCTATCCTACCTCTACTACCATCCTTCGTCAACTACAACCCTACCCCTTCTTCCATCCTACACCTACCACCACCCTACCCTTTCTTCTATCCTACCTCTACTACTATCCTTCGTCTACTACCACCTTACCCTTTCTTCCATCCTACGTCTACTACCATCCTACATCTACCACCACCCTACCCTTTTTTTCTATCCTACCTCTACTACCATCGTACGCCTACCACCACCCTACCCATTCTTCAATCCTACCTCTACATACCATCCAACGTTCGCCCCACCCTAGCTGTTCTTCCATCCTATGCCAAATGGTTCTACCCCAATCCTACGCCTACCCCACCCTACCCATTCTTCAATCCTACCCTACTTCCATCCTACGCCTTCCACCACCCTACACTTTCTTCTATCCTACTTCTACTACCATCCTTCGTCAACTACAACCCTACCCATTCTTCCATCCTATGCCTACCCATTCTTCAATCCTACCTCTACTACCATCCTACGCCTACCACCACCCTACCCTTTCTTCTATCCTACCTCTACAACCATCCTACGCCTACCACCACCCTACCCTTTCTTCCATCCTACGTCTACCTCCATCCTACGTCTACCCCACCCTACCCATTCTCCAATCTAACTGCTACATACCATCCAACGTCCGCCCCACCCTACCCTTTCTTCTATTCTACCTCTACTACCATCCTTTGTCAACTAAAACCCTATCCCTTCTTCCATCCTACACCTACCACCACCCTACCCTTTCTTCTATCCTACCTCTACTACTATCCTTCGTCTACTACCACCCTACCCTTTCTTCCATCCTACGTCTACTACCATCTCACATCTACCACCACCCTACCCTTTTTTCTATCCTACCTCTACTACCATCCTACGCCTACCACCACCCTACCCTTTCTTCTATCCTACCTCTACAACCATCCTTCATCTACTACAACCCTACCCCTTCTTCCATCCTACACCTACCACCACCCTACCCATCCTTCAATCCTACCTCTACTAACATCCTTCGTCAGCTACAACCCTTACCGTTCTTTCATCCTACGCCTACCACCACTCTACCCTTTCTTCTATCCTACCTCTACTAACATCCTTCGTCAGCTACAACCCTACCCGTTCTTTCATCCTACGCCTACCACCACCCTACCCTTTCTTCTATCCTACCTCTACTACCATCCTTCGTCAACTACAACCCTACCCATTCTTCCATCCTACGTCTCCCCTACCCTACCCCCTCCCTACACATTCTTCATTCCTACCTCTACTATCATCCTACCCTTTCTTCTATCCTACCTGTACTACCATCCAACGTCCACCCCACCCTACCTGTTCTTTCATGCTAGGCCAAGTGGTTCTACCCCAATCCTACGCCTACCCCACCCTACGCTACCCCACCCTACCCATTCTTTAATCCTACCTCTACTGCCATCCTACGCCTACCACCACCCTACCCTTTCTTCCATCCTACGTCTACCCCCACCCTACTCATTCTTCTATCCTACCTCTACAACCATCCTACACCTACCACCACCCTACCCTTTCTTCCATCCTACGTCTACCCCCATCCTACCCATTCTTCTATCCTACCTCTACTACCATCCTACGCCTACCACCACCCTACCCTTTCTTCTATCCTACCTCTACAACCATCCTACGCCTACCACCACCCTACCCTTTCTTCTATCCTACCTCTACTACCATCCTACGCCTACCACCACCCTACCCTTTCTTCTATCCTACCTCTACTACCATCCTACGCCTACCACCACCCTACCCTTTCTTCCATCCTACGTCTACCCCCACCCTACCCATTTTTCTATCCTACCTCTACATCCATCCTACACCTACCACCACTCTACCCTTTCTTCCATCCTACGTCTACCCCCATCCTACCCATTCTTCTATCCTACCTCTACTACCATCCTACGCCTACCACCACCCTACCCTTTCTTCTATCCTACCTCTACTACTATCCTTCGTCTACTACCACCTTACCCTTTCTTCCATCCTACGTCTACTACCATCCTACATCTACCACCACCCTACCCTTTTTTTCTATCCTACCTCTACTACCATCGTACGCCTACCACCACCCTACCTGTTCTTCCATCCTATGCCAAATGGTTCTACCCCAATCCTACGCCTACCCCACCCTTCCCATTCTTCAATCCTACCCTACTTCCATCCTACGCCTTCCACCACCCTACACTTTCTTCTATCCTACTTCTACTACCATCCTTCGTCAACTACAACCCTACCCATTCTTCCATCCTATGCCTACCCATTCTTCAATCCTACCTCTACTACCATCCTACGCCTACCACCACCCTACCCTTTCTTCTATCCTACCTCTACTACCATCCTTCGTCAACTACAACCCTACCCCTTCTTCCATCCTACACCTACCACCACCCTACCCTTTCTTCTATCCTACCTCTACTACTATCCTTCGTCTACTACCACCTTACCCTTTCTTCCATCCTACGTCTACTACCATCCTACATCTACCACCACCCTACCCTTTTTTTCTATCCTACCTCTACTACCATCGTACGCCTACCACCACCCTACCCATTCTTCAATCCTACCTCTACATACCATCCAACGTTCGCCCCACCCTAGCTGTTCTTCCATCCTATGCCAAATGGTTCTACCCCAATCCTACGCCTACCCCACCCTACCCATTCTTCAATCCTACCCTACTTCCATCCTACGCCTTCCACCACCCTACACTTTCTTCTATCCTACTTCTACTACCATCCTTCGTCAACTACAACCCTACCCATTCTTCCATCCTATGCCTACCCATTCTTCAATCCTACCTCTACTACCATCCTACGCCTACCACCACCCTACCCTTTCTTCTATCCTACCTCTACAACCATCCTACGCCTACCACCACCCTACCCTTTCTTCCATCCTACGTCTACCTCCATCCTACGTCTACCCCACCCTACCCATTCTCCAATCTAACTGCTACATACCATCCAACGTCCGCCCCACCCTACCCTTTCTTCTATTCTACCTCTACTACCATCCTTTGTCAACTAAAACCCTATCCCTTCTTCCATCCTACACCTACCACCACCCTACCCTTTCTTCTATCCTACCTCTACTACTATCCTTCGTCTACTACCACCCTACCCTTTCTTCCATCCTACGTCTACTACCATCTCACATCTACCACCACCCTACCCTTTTTTCTATCCTACCTCTACTACCATCCTACGCCTACCACCACCCTACCCTTTCTTCTATCCTACCTCTACAACCATCCTTCATCTACTACAACCCTACCCCTTCTTCCATCCTACACCTACCACCACCCTACCCATCCTTCAATCCTACCTCTACTAACATCCTTCGTCAGCTACAACCCTTACCGTTCTTTCATCCTACGCCTACCACCACTCTACCCTTTCTTCTATCCTACCTCTACTAACATCCTTCGTCAGCTACAACCCTACCCGTTCTTTCATCCTACGCCTACCACCACCCTACCCTTTCTTCTATCCTACCTCTACTACCATCCTTCGTCAACTACAACCCTACCCATTCTTCCATCCTACGTCTCCCCTACCCTACCCCCTCCCTACACATTCTTCATTCCTACCTCTACTATCATCCTACCCTTTCTTCTATCCTACCTGTACTACCATCCAACGTCCACCCCACCCTACCTGTTCTTTCATGCTAGGCCAAGTGGTTCTACCCCAATCCTACGCCTACCCCACCCTACGCTACCCCACCCTACCCATTCTTTAATCCTACCTCTACTGCCATCCTACGCCTACCACCACCCTACCCTTTCTTCCATCCTACGTCTACCCCCACCCTACTCATTCTTCTATCCTACCTCTACAACCATCCTACACCTACCACCACCCTACCCTTTCTTCCATCCTACGTCTACCCCCATCCTACCCATTCTTCTATCCTACCTCTACTACCATCCTACGCCTACCACCACCCTACCCTTTCTTCTATCCTACCTCTACAACCATCCTACGCCTACCACCACCCTACCCTTTCTTCTATCCTACCTCTACTACCATCCTACGCCTACCACCACCCTACCCTTTCTTCTATCCTACCTCTACTACCATCCTACGCCTACCACCACCCTACCCTTTCTTCCATCCTACGTCTACCCCCACCCTACCCATTTTTCTATCCTACCTCTACATCCATCCTACACCTACCACCACTCTACCCTTTCTTCCATCCTACGTCTACCCCCATCCTACCCATTCTTCTATCCTACCTCTACTACCATCCTACGCCTACCACCACCCTACCCTTTCTTCTATCCTACCTCTACTACTATCCTTCGTCTACTACCACCTTACCCTTTCTTCCATCCTACGTCTACTACCATCCTACATCTACCACCACCCTACCCTTTTTTTCTATCCTACCTCTACTACCATCGTACGCCTACCACCACCCTACCTGTTCTTCCATCCTATGCCAAATGGTTCTACCCCAATCCTACGCCTACCCCACCCTTCCCATTCTTCAATCCTACCCTACTTCCATCCTACGCCTTCCACCACCCTACACTTTCTTCTATCCTACTTCTACTACCATCCTTCGTCAACTACAACCCTACCCATTCTTCCATCCTATGCCTACCCATTCTTCAATCCTACCTCTACTACCATCCTACGCCTACCACCACCCTACCCTTTCTTCTATCCTACCTCTACTACCATCCTTCGTCAACTACAACCCTACCCCTTCTTCCATCCTACACCTACCACCACCCTACCCTTTCTTCTATCCTACCTCTACTACTATCCTTCGTCTACTACCACCTTACCCTTTCTTCCATCCTACGTCTACTACCATCCTACATCTACCACCACCCTACCCTTTTTTTCTATCCTACCTCTACTACCATCGTACGCCTACCACCACCCTACCCATTCTTCAATCCTACCTCTACATACCATCCAACGTTCGCCCCACCCTAGCTGTTCTTCCATCCTATGCCAAATGGTTCTACCCCAATCCTACGCCTACCCCACCCTACCCATTCTTCAATCCTACCCTACTTCCATCCTACGCCTTCCACCACCCTACACTTTCTTCTATCCTACTTCTACTACCATCCTTCGTCAACTACAACCCTACCCATTCTTCCATCCTATGCCTACCCATTCTTCAATCCTACCTCTACTACCATCCTACGCCTACCACCACCCTACCCTTTCTTCTATCCTACCTCTACTACCATCCTTCGTCAACTACAACCCTACCCATTCTTCCATCCTACGCCTACCACCACCCTACCCTTTCTTCTATCCTTCCTCTACTACCATCCTTCGTCAACTACAACCCTACCCATTCTTCCATCCTACGTCTACCCCCATCCTACGTCTACCCCACCCTACCCCCTCCCTACCCATTCTTCAATCCTACCTCTATCATCCTACCCTTTCAAGACGAATTGATGCATCTTTGACTGGAGGTCAAAACGGTACTAGTTGGAAAGTGATTATAATGACTAAAAATCATGTACTGGCGTATAAGAAGAGGGGGGGGGGGGGGGGGGGAGAAGGAGCATTAGAAGATATTAATACCAGACACCTCGTTTTTCCTCCTTCCGACACATTCCCTTATCCCATTAAGACTACGGTAATAGCCTTTCTGTTTTTTATCTAACAAATATTTTCATATCAATTTGTTTGAAATTGAATCCCCTCTTCTCCTGATTAGACTGCCCGAGTCCGAGAGCCCTAGGCACCCGTACATTAAAGGCTAATTCAACCAAATCTAATGACAGCCAATTATGCTGCAATACACATTGACACCAGCTTACTACTATGTGGCTTTATTATGTACCTCCTCATTCCCTGTATCTTGGATCAGCCCCCATTCTGGAATTAAAACCTGAAAATACGTAAATCATGATTCTTTAAAAAATGTTTAACTTGTCGCGTTATAGATTTTCATCATGAAATTATTACTGAAAATATGACACATGACACAGAGATAATAATAAACACATCAAATATGATTTGTTTATAAATTAGCAAATTTTATTACAAGCATTTCCCATTTTGTACACTAATATTGCTGAATCAATTTTAAATGCATAGACAAAATTTGCCTTAGTAGGTAAAAGCAATATTCTATTCCAAAGTCAACAAACAGGGAAACATTGACATGGAAACAAACTAAAGCAATATTTCTTCCACTACAGGAAAACTGATTTTCACAACATAAGACAAATAAACCTTTGGCTTAAGATTGTGGGGTTCTATATATGACAAGGTGGGCTGCATGAATACGAGTTTGTGCACAGGACCGGGAGATACCTACATACTGTATCAAGTATATGGAGATGTTGAGATGGAGCAAGAGTGATCAAGGAGAGAAAGCAATAAGACAATCAAAGTGAAAATAATAAAAGGTTTACAAGATTTAGAGAAAACAAAGTAAATCATGTGAGTGGTAGGGAAACAATGAACAGACACATATTTGAAAAAAAGTATTTCTAAATAGTTTGAAGATTGGTATACATGGAAGGGAAAGAAAACAGTAAGAGTACTTGCAAAATAAAAGGACAGAGAGAGAGGGGAGAGACAGACAAAAACGGAAAGTGAGAGAGAGAGAGAGTAAGGGGGAGAGAGAGAGAGTAAGGGGGAGAGAGAGAGAGAGAGAGAGAAAAGGGGGAGAGACAGACAAAAACGGAAAGTGAGAGAGAGAGAGAGAGAGAGAGACAAACACACACAAAGACATACAAAGTAGATAATTAAACATTAAGAGAAATAAAAGAGTCAAACTCCGGGAGAAAACAGTAATAACAAATCAGCGGATAGTACAAGCACCTACATCTTAAGCAATGGGAATCACTAGTTGTGAGATTAAGAATAAATAAATGATAGAGAGAAGGTATTCAAGAAAGGGACACATTTGGATGACAAGTTACTCTTGACGAGTCTTAATTTCCCAACAAAAAATTGTAAATGGTATAAACATATTCATATTTCCAAGTAAATAAAGTCAATTGGGATGCAGAAATAAGACCACATTCCAAATACCTTTAAAGTACATGGTTGGAGTTTTGAATTAATCAATGAATTTCATAATTAATGAGTTGTTTATCTTTAAAAAAAATGTATTATGATGTAAATGCCTTCTGCACATCACAATACCTTTATATATACAGCACCAACTAAATGTTGATTTGAGATTGTTTGCATAATATATTGAATTGTATGGTTATCCCATAATGAATGTGGAACATACTGCAAGTCCCGTGTTTGTATGTAATGAGAAACATTGTACACAAGTCGCTTGGTTACAATACTCCAGCCCGGCCGGCCGGCCACCTGATATCAATGTGGAGCAATCATACACAAGCTTGCTACTCTCAAAGACAGTGCTCCAATCCAAGACTCCAATCATTTCTGTATCAGCTAGAACGCAGAAGATCAAGGTTAAAGACTCTAGCTAGGATTCAGTGGAATAATGGTGAAGGAGTATCAATGAGTATCAGCCTGCAAACTGAAACCAAGTCAGACTAGAGTTCAGTGTGTCTCCTAGTCCGAGGGAACACCTAGGGGTGTATCAAATAATCAAGAGTGTAAATAAACTTACAGTATGTCTGTATAAAAGAAATATGTTTGAAACTCATACTTTGATTGTGACATGGAACCCCTTACATACAGAGAAAAATAATTGTTGGTGATTGGTATATTAAAAGGGTATCTGGAACTTAAATCAAAATTTGAATTATTTACACTGTTCTAGTAAAATGCATGAACAGACAATATATA
Source organism: Strongylocentrotus droebachiensis (assembly GCA_035222895.1). Taxonomy (NCBI): domain Eukaryota; kingdom Metazoa; phylum Echinodermata; class Echinoidea; order Camarodonta; family Strongylocentrotidae; genus Strongylocentrotus; species Strongylocentrotus droebachiensis. The sequence goes on from JAVYIG010002859.1 coordinate 99,109, forward strand.
TTTTGTTTAGGGGGGGGGGGGGGGGCGGAGGGAGCGATGAAAATAAATTTTGGTTCGACTTATTATGATGTCTGAAATATCAAGTTTATTAAAATTCTGATAAACCTGACTACTCTGTGAAGTCAACTGTCCGTCTGTTGGAGTTCTTTGTATGACCCTAAATTTCAGTAACAGTGGGTGATTATTCAAAATTTTCAATCAATCAAAAAAACACCCATCTTAATGAGAATATTGAGCAGAAAGTTGATGCCCAATATCAGTAGGGATACATGACCATATCATGAGTGGATCGTCAACACCAACTTATGTACATGTACAGCCAGTGTACAATAAATGTAAACATTAAAATCATAATAATAAAACAAAACATTATCTAATTACATTTATAACTTAAACTCAATTTATTTTACAACTTCTGATTGTCATCAGTATAAATGAGAAAATAAGATTGTATAATTGATCAGATGTCACGCGTACACAGAGTTGTATGGTACAGGGCAGGATGCTTTGAGCAGATAGATTATTAGTATGCATATTAGATGTACATGTACAATGTATTAACCCTAGTATTAGGCTGTACACACGTCAAACTGCCTAAATAGTGATATAATGTGTTTTCTTGATTGGACAAAGTAACATTGTTTCACAGTGATATTTAAGATGGTGTCATGTAATATGAAGTTAGATTTAACAAGGTGATGAAGCACCCTCATCTTATCTTTTCTCTCATAATCTTTCCTGATCTTCCTAACACATTTAAGGTTCGCTCAGATATGATGCAGCAAACCTCAGCAGAATTGTTTGAAACATGTAAATGAATGGCACCTGAGCGCAACAGACATCCTACGTGTATTCACTGAGCTTTGTGATATAAGACACAGGAACGTCAAGCATATTCCACTTACATAATCATTAATAATAAACTTCTGCAGTTTACTGCTTTGTATCTGAATGAGACTTACAGATAAGAAGGTCATATGTGGTCAAATTTTTTGTTAAGAATTGAGTTGAAATTTCTTCTTGACTCCTGACACTTTTCAAAAACAATTCTACAACAATTTACCTATGAGCAGTTCACACAACACGCCGCATCCACTGAGCATTACATAGATTTACACTGATTTCTTATGAGTACAATAATTACCTGCTATCCTTTCAACATATCTTATCTAATATTCAATTTCAGAAAATAAATCTGCATTGATTACATCAATGATGAGGGAATGGAGAATACAAATATTTATAGGGAATACTATGAGCATGAATAAACAGTACCCTGTTAAAAACTCTCCCTCCTCTCCCTTGTCTAAATCAACATTATGGCACCAATTATTTCAACATCAAAATCAAAAGAAATATATCTCAAATTAGCAAGCATAAGAATAGGAAATTCAACCAGAAGTACAGTTTTTTTGCAAAAAGTTAATTGCCTGTATACATTTTACAAAAAAATAGAGGACAAAATAAATCCTACCATCATATAGACAAATAAAAAGGCACAAAGTGCAAAAGTTGAACACACAAATAAAAACATACAGAGCAAACAAATAGGTTTTTCACAGTAGCATTATCTGCTCTTATCTGTGCCCTTAATGCTCAGGCAGCCTTGCCAAATGAAATATATATATTTTATTATATCTATATATATATTTACAACATCCCTTTACAAAAGGGTCTTAGAGTCAAACATGCCAATCCATGTTTATGTAAATTGGCAAAAACAATAATTTAGGAGAAAAGAAGCATACAAGATCTAGAGTTAAGATGACTACTACATCTCCATTTAGTTTGGACAGACAGAGAGAGATAGTTCTTTAGAGAATACATGGTATGAGTTGTTAGTAGGAGCTTTAGTGATATAGACTGTATGGACGTACCTCATGACTAGTCCACTACTGGTCCATACATCGTTCAGTAAGCACAGTGGTGTCATTCAATGACGTGAAATAAACACCCTGTTTTGTCTGCTACAGAACAAGCATTTATGTCCCTTTGCATTGTGTTGAATGCGCTTGTTAACAGAATCATTACTTGTAATATAAACATCACATATCCAAAGTTCTTGAATATTCATACAAGAGCTACTAGTTAGTACTTTCATAACCGAATATCATAAAATCGATTCCACATTTTATAGATGGGTGAATTAGTGCATCTTGATGTGTTTCTCACACATGGTACAAGATATGTGGATGTCTGTCAATATTAAAAGAGTCATTTTGTTTAATTGATAAAATACATCAATATTACCTTGAAAAAATTCCTGGCAATCTCAGAGTAGCATGAGTTTGCAAAGGGAAACACTTGTTGTCTTTTATGTTATAAACCGATGACGACCCAAACACACACAAAATAGTACTATTTAAAATCAATCCTTTTCTTTATAACAAGGACTACATAATATACATGAGCTAAAGCCATGTAAAAAAATAAAAAATAACAAACTTTCAAGTCAATAACGACATTTCTTCTAGCATCGGCATACAAAAATACAAACAGTTCTTATTTCAAGAGACCATCTTCAAAAGAGTTTAAAAGGTGTTGTGACAACACCAGGACCACCTTCCTGTATTTTACACAGCCTTTTTTTATTTGCAAATCTGACTAACTTGTCAATTTATAAATGGAAATTAAATTTATAGAAACATATATTACCACTTACTGCAGTAGAGAGAACAGGTATATGGATTGTCTAAGAATTCACTCAATAGCAGAAAATATATCATTTCCTAGCTGGACTTCAATGTCTGTAAAACGGGATATCTTCTTTTAGAAAATGGAATGACATGACTCAAAGATGAGTTTAATGGCAGTGAAAGTATGACAACCTACAGTGATGGATGTTTTCCTCTTCAGTATTTATGTATACACATCTCTGCTTACACTCATGTAAAAATGATCAAGTGAGTTAAGCAAGATAGTGAGAGGAAAGGAGACAGATAGAAATAGAGATAGAAAGATAGATAAATAGAGAGAGAGAGTGTTTTAATTATTGTAATATCAACTTATTATGGTCATCGCTCTTTCTGCAAAGCTTCTGCTGAACATTGGAACAAACTACCTTTAAATGTCAAAAACTGTCAGACTGTGAACCAATTCAAAACTTGTCTTAAGACCAGTTTATTCAAAATTGCTTTTGATGAGTAACTAACTCTGTTCACATTGATGTATATTTCATATGTACTGTAATTTGTAGGTTTATTTGCATTTTAATTTTGTTTTGTTTAATATGTAATCGTTTATCATTGTATTTTGTTTGTTATAGTGCTAAGAGACTTTGGTAGTAAGCGCTTTATAAGCACTGTTTTTAATATTATTTATTATTACATGTTGCAGTCAGTTCATGGTAGAGTTTCTTATGTACATTTCTTAACTGGGTTAATTTTGAAATCCTAAATGCCTGGCACTATCTCTCATTATCAACCAGTGAATTGAACGGAGGTGAACCCCCGAATTGAACGGAGGTGAACCCCTGAATTGAACCGAGGTGAACCCTTGAATTGAACCGAGGTGAACCCCTGAATTGAATGGAGGTGAACCCCTGAATTGAACCGAGGTGAACCCCTGAATTGAACCGAGGTGAACCGAGGTGAACCCCTGAATTCAACCGAAGTGAACCCCTGAGTTGTTTCAATTTCTCAAGATAGGTCCATCCTTTTAAAACATAACAAATGAAATGAATTGAGGGACTGTACCTCTCATATTGATACCTCTTAAAGACCTCGTACTCTGAATGACTTCATACAGGTGGGATGGTCCTTCTACATAGAGACACTTTCTCTATCACAAACAGTCTTTATTACATACCATTTCTATTCATAAAAATGAGACTTTTGAAATCTTGGCAAATGAAGAAGGGGTTGGTCGTAGATGTCATCTCTGTTGGATTTCTCATAAGGTCTTTCAGACAAGCTAATGAGAAACTAAAAGAGTCTGTGATGACGACGCTGAATCACATCTTACACAGGTTGGATACTCTTCCCCACAGCAAACATATCACTGTATCTCTTTATATCCTTCCCATCTAATACCACGCTATTCACGCCTGCCTTTGTGGGTAAATTGTCTTTAAACATGGCCGAATCTCGAATAGAGTCTCTATTGTTGCTATTTTTGAGGTCCATGTTTTTTGTCTTGACGGTGGGTGGAGGCGGCTGACCTTTGCCACAGCTGGGTTTGACATTGACATGGTAGAGCAGGCGATGGCGCCGTTTAGTAACGAAGAGAAGAAGTAGGAGAACGATACAGATTGCAAGTAGGATGACGAGGATAGACATGACGACAGGGTAGACTGGGAAAGGATGACGCTTGGCAGCGATAGGGGTCTGTTTATCTCCTGACTGATCGGCCATGTTGGAGTCTGCCGGGTTAAACAACAAGAAAAAAGGTACAATTAGGACATCAGACAATGAAGACCAGACGGGCATTGACTAAACTGTAGGTGAAAACATAGAGATGTTGAAACTACATTAGTGTGTATCTTGTAGTAGCAGGGATGAGACAGAGAAATTCACCAAAAGAAGAAAGATTTAATGGAAAATGCCCCCTGGCTGGGGTTAAGGGGGCCGTGTCCCCTTTCTGCAGAAAACTTTAGAATATATTAAAGTAAAAGAACATGTTTTCCTTGAATTTAAATTCTAAATTTGAGAAATATTTGTTACTCCAACTTGCTTAAAGCCCCACTGCACTACTTATAGCTACTTGCGCCCTCTATATATGAACAATGCCTATATGGTGACCGTTGGTCCCCCATGGTCCCCTTTTTATGTTAATTGAGAGCTGATTTGATGAGCTAAACACCTGTAAGTGACCATGCAGGGAGGTCTGAACCCTCCTGGCTAAACTAGTGCAGATAAGGCTTTAAAGGGAGTCTGATACATTGTTCAGATCAGAGAATTAATTGAAGTATTTTATTTAATTATTATTATTATTTTTTTTTTTAAATCTCGAAAACGGGGTATTTAGCGGAGGAATCACATCCCTGAGTGGATGTTGTTCTGGGGGATAATGTATCCTGTATGCCGTCCTTTTGACCATTAAATCAATCATCAAAAAATAAAGACGATCTTCACATACTGTTTAATAATTAACATTTGACATAGATATCTTTATAAAAAAATGAACTAAATTACCTTTATCACGATAAGGTTTCTGTGTCTTTGGTTTTTCGGGGCTTGGAGCAGGCTGGGTAGCGTCAAAATCTAATAAAGATATTAAGAGAAAAGCAACAATTTTTTTCATCAATTAAGTTAAATAATTCCATGGACTTCTACTTTTAGTCATAAATTAGTTAGGGCTAATAGAGTGCTGTTATAAAGATCATCTAGATTCAGAGAATACATTAAAAAGATCTATTGCTAGTTTATTGTATCTTTAATAGAGCTAAGCTAAGCGCATATATATATGCTTGAAGGTAAAATCTAGGAGATCCTCTTATTCTAAGTGCTACATGAAAAGGGACTGCAAAAGGGCCAAATCCATTTACTAATCATCCCTAATTTATAGATTTTAAAATACATTTTTTGGCAAGAACTGCTCTGCAAAGTCAACTTCTTATACTAAGCAAATTCTTAATTATTACCTATCACAACTAAAGCCCTAACCCTGTATCCCTGATCAAATAAGGCACTTACAAAATTGTCACTAGAGCAAATGTCTGATCATATTAAAGTGAATAATGCCATGAATTAGAGATTCCTTGTTGCTCACCTTTTTTACCAGTATGTGATATCTTTGTAGGTCGCTTGGTTTGATACTCCATAATGTCTTCATCTAAATGTACAAATACAAACAAATTCAAATGTTGATTAGAAAAAAAATGCCATGATAGATCGAATATATCACTACACAAAATCAATTTATAAATGAATGAAGAATATGAGGAGTGATTGTTTATCTCTGATTGGCCTTTAACTGTACACATATAATAAGAAAGAGAGAAAATATGTTACCAAGGAAAGGGTAAAATAATGATACAAATGATATTTTAGAAAAGAGAACAGAGGAGAAACATATACTCTAGTAACAGGAAAATAAAAAGAAAGATACAATAACAAGATAAGATGAGAATGTGAAAGCGAGATTAAACATAAATGTACAGATATATAATGATGTATAGTATACTGCAGACCTTCATTTAATTAAAAGATACTTTGCAAATATTTATGGATAACATAGACAGCTTAACTAGTGAGAGAAATCAACCTGAAACAATGCAAAAGAGCAATAATCTTATCAACATATCTCTGTATATATAAACACAGGTGCTTTAAGATAGAGAAAGAATTTCAGTTAGCTCTAAAAGCTTCAACAAACTAAACCAGATTCATATTATGAATAATCAGTATACTGTATTATTGACCTGCACTCATCAACATTTCTCAGGATTTAAAATAAACATCCTCCTTTTAATATCCTAAAGAAATTCTATGAAATAAGATCGGATTACAAAATTCTAGAGCTTGATTCTCTGATAGAAGTCTCTTTGCTGTTTGCACATTGGAGACACCATATATGTAATCTGGAGATTTCATGCTATGACCTTCCTCACATGCCGTCTTCAGTTGAAGTATTTGCTCAAAGAATTCAGACGGTAAATACCTGAACATAATCTAGTAACTCTTTGCAATTGAATTAGGTAACGGCTATGAGACATAAAGTCTGTATTGGTTTTGGAGTCTACATAAATCTAAGTCGGCCACTTTGTGGCATCTACATAAGTTTGAGAATGGAAAGATACAGTTAAAGGGGCGGTGTACCTGAGAGTGGTAAATAAAATCAGTTTTTCTGTTTTCAAGACTAAAATGTTTCATGGCATGTGGAGAATACTGATCACCAATCCAGGGTGTTTTTTGTGTTTTTAAAATAGTTTTTGCTTTGTTTTTGTTTTATGTTTACTTTTTATTTTTTATTTAGCTCTAATGTGTATATTGCCTGCATGTATACTAGATCCTTTGGGAAAAGGATCAACATGTTTCTCTTTCTCACCGACTAAATTTTTAGGGATTAGACCTCCCTGCATGGTCACTGACAGGTGGTTATCTCATCAAATCAGCTCTCAATTAACATAATAAAAAGAGGACCATGGGGGACCAACGGTCACCGATTAGGAATTTTTTGCTATATAGAGGGCGCAAGTAGCTATGAGTAGTGCTGTGGGGCTTTATACCTTACAAAAGTAAGTGCAAATTTGAAGATTTGTTTTTATTTCAATGAAGTTGCAAAATGCATAATATTTATACTTAAAAAAAAAAAAAAATGCCATATAACATTTAGGAGTTTTGGCACAAGTTTAGAAGTTTATTTTTAAAGTTAATTATATACATGTGTTGAAAAGGATATCATGTGAAGCTCTTTGTAATTCACAATACAATTCTTCTGTTAATTGGTTGTGCCAATTGGCGTTCATGGCATGCGGCCTGCAAATGTGCTAATCATGCAGCACTCATCACCAATAGAAGGTACAAGAAATACAGAATCTCATATCCCCGACATGAACATGGCAACTACATGAACCCACAGATCTCTTGGCCCTGCTTGTCTTCTTAATCTCATAATTAAACAAACTACAATAGGTAACATTCCAGGACAAAGACCCCCAGGGACTTATCATCCCTGCAAAGATACCTACGCACAACCATCATCGGTTTGCTAGACAATAAACCCATGCTGAAATAAACCCATGCAGTTGAATGTTGGAAGAATTTTTGAAAATATTGAAAATACTACGGTATCTATAATACAACGTGCTTGTAATGCTGTCAACAGTTTCTGAAAAATGTAAAAAAAGAAAATTTACCTTGACAAACCGGACAGCATGTTCCTGGTACATGAATGAGATTCTCACACTTCACTACGGGACAATGTGATATCGTACAAGAGACTCTACTGCCCTCGCAGACGCAGTTGGTACAGTTATCAACTCTCCAGGTTTCACCGCTGACGTAGATATCACCTCCTGACTTACACACAAGTCTGGTATCGGGATCTAAGAGAATGATAATAATACAAGGTTGACTTCTACTGGGTGAAACGTTTCTGTAAGTATAGAGGATATGGAACTTATAGACAGCAAGAGGTATCGAAGATGGGACGTACAGACAGAGAGTAAGAGAGAGAAAGGTATAGAGGATGGGACGTACAGACAGAGAGTAAGAGAGAGAGAGGTATAAAGGATGGGACGTACAGCCAGAGAGAGGTATAGAGGATGGGACGTACAGACAAAGAGAGGTATAGAGGATGGGACGTACAGACAGAGAGAGGTAAAGAGGATGGGACGTACAGACAGAGAGAGGTAAAGAGGATGGGACGTACAGACAGAGAGAGGTAAAGAGGATGGGACATACAGACAGAGAGAGGTATAGAGGATGGGACGTACAGACAGAGAGAGGTATAGAGGATGGGACGTACAGACAGAGAGAGGTATAGAGGATGGGACATACAGACAGAGAGAGGTATAGAGGATGGGACGTACAGACAGAGAGAGGTAAAGAGGATGGGACGTACAGACAGAGAGAGGTAAAGAGGATGGGACGTACAGACAGAGAGAGGTATAGAGGATGGGACGTACAGACAGAGAGAGGTATAGAGGATGGGACGTACAGACAGAGAGAGGTATAGAGGATGGGACGTACAGACAGAGAGAGGTAAAGAGGATGGGACGTACAGACAGAGAGAGGTATAGAGGATGGGACGTACAGACAGAGAGAGGTATAGAGGATGGGACGTACAGACAGAGAGAGGTAAAGAGGATGGGACGTACAGACAGAGAGAGGTATAGAGGATGGGACGTACAGACAGAGAGAGGTATAGAGGATGGGACGTACAGACAGAGAGAGGTAAAGAGGATGGGACGTACAGACAGAGAGAGGTAAAGAGGATGGGACGTACAGACAGAGAGAGGTAAAGAGGATGGGACGTACAGACAGAGAGAGGTATAGAGGATGGGACGTACAGACAGAGAGAGGTATAAAGGATGGGACGTACAGACAGAGAGAGGTAAAGAGGATGGGACGTACAGACAGAGAGAGGTAAAGAGGATGGGACGTACAGACAGAGAGAGGTAAAGAGGATGGGACATACAGACAGAGAGAGGTATAGAGGATGGGACGTACAGACAAAGAGAGGTATAGAGGATGGGACATACAGACAGAGAGAGGTATAAAGGATGGGACGTACAGACAGAGAGAGGTAAAGAGGATGGGACGTACAGACAGAGAGAGGTAAAGAGGATGGGACGTACAGACAGAGAGAGGTATAGAGGATGGGACATACAGACAGAGAGAGGTATAGAGGATGGGACGTACAGACAGAGAGAGGTATAGAGGATGGGACATACAGACAGAGAGAGGTATAGAGGATGGGACATACAGACAGAGAGAGGTAAAGAGGATGGGACGTACAGACAGAGAGAGGTATAGAGGATGGGACGTACAGACAGAGAGAGGTAAAGAGGATGGGACGTACAGACAGAGAGAGGTATAGAGGATGGGACGTACAGACAGAGAGAGGTATAGAGGATGGGACGTACAGACAAAGAGAGGTATAGAGGATGGGACGTACAGACAGAGAGAGGTATAAAGGATGGGACGTACAGACAGAGAGAGGTATAGAGGATGGGACATACAGACAAAGAGAGGTATAGAGGATGGGACGTACAGCCAGAGAGAGGTATAGAGGATGGGACGTACAGACAGAGAGAGGTATAGAGGATGGGACGTACAGACAGAGAGAGGTATAGAGGATGGGACGTACAGACAGAGAGAGGTAAAGAGGATGGGACGTACAGACAGAGAGAGGTATAGAGGATGGGACGTACAGACAGAGAGAGGTAAAGAGGATGGGACGTACAGACAGAGAGAGGTATAGAGGATGGGACATACAGACAGAGAGAGGTAAAGAGGATGGGACGTACAGACAAAGAGAGGTATAGAGGATGGGACATACAGACAGAGAGAGGTATAGAGGATGGGACGTACAGACAAAGAGAGGTATAGAGGATGGGACATACAGACAGAGAGAGGTATAAAGGATGGGACATACAGACAGAGAGAGGTAAAGAGGATGGGACGTACAGACAAAGAGAGGTATAGAGGATGGGACGTACAGACAGAGAGAGGTATAGAGGATGGGACATACAGACAGAGAGAGGTAAAGAGGATGGGACATACAGACAAAGAGAGGTATAGAGGATGGGACATACAGACAGAGAGAGGTATAGAGGATGGGACGTACAGACAGAGAGAGGTATAGAGGATGGGACGTACAGACAGAGAGAGGTATAAAGGATGGGACGTACAGACAGAGAGAGGTAAAGAGGATGGGACGTACAGACAGAGAGAGGTATAAAGGATGGGACGTACAGACAGAGAGAGGTATAAAGGATGGGACGTACAGACAGAGAGAGGTATAGAGGATGGGACGTACAGACAGAGAGAGGTATAGAGGATGGGACATACAGACAGAGAGAGGTATAGAGGATGGGACATACAGACAGAGAGAGGTATAGAGGATGGGACATACAGACAGAGAGAGGTAAAGAGGATGGGACATACAGACAGAGAGAGGTATAGAGGATGGGACGTACAGACAGAGAGAGGTATAAAGGATGGGACGTACAGACAGAGAGAGGTAAAGAGGATGGGACGTACAGACAGAGAGAGGTATAAAGGATGGGACGTACAGACAGAGAGAGGTATAGAGGATGGGACGTACAGACAGAGAGAGGTATAGAGGATGGGACATACAGACAGAGAGAGGTATAGAGGATGGGACGTACAGACAGAGAGAGGTATAGAGGATGGGACGTACAGACAGAGAGAGGTATAGAGGATGGGACATACAGACAGAGAGAGGTATAGAGGATGGGACGTACAGACAGAGAGAGGTATAAAGGATGGGACGTACAGACAGAGAGAGGTAAAGAGGATGGGACGTACAGACAGAGAGAGGTATAAAGGATGGGACGTACAGACAGAGAGAGGTATAGAGGATGGGACGTACAGACAGAGAGAGGTATAAAGGATGGGACGTACAGACAGAGAGAGGTATAGAGGATGGGACGTACAGACAGAGAGAGGTATAAAGGATGGGACGTACAGACAGAGAGAGGTATAGAGGATGGGACGTACAGACAGAGAGAGGTATAGAGGATGGGACGTACAGACAGAGAGAGGTATAGAGGATGGGACGTACAGACAGAGAGAGGTATAGAGGATGGGACGTACAGACAGAGAGAGGTATAAAGGATGGGACGTACAGACAGAGAGAGGTAAAGAGGATGGGACGTACAGACAGAGAGAGGTAAAGAGGATGGGACCTACAGACAAAGAGAGGTATAGAGGATGGGACATACAGACAGAGAGAGGTATAGAGGATGGGACATACAGACAGAGAGAGGTAAAGAGGATGGGACGTACAGACAGAGAGAGGTATAGAGGATGGGACATACAGACAAAGAGAGGTATAGAGGATGGGACATACAGACAGAGAGAGGTATAGAGGATGGGACGTACAGACAGAGAGAGGTATAGAGGATGGGACGTACAGACAGAGAGAGGTATAGAGGATGGGACGTACAGACAGAGAGAGGTATAGAGGATGGGACGTACAGACAGAGAGAGGTATAGAGGATGGGACGTACAGACAGAGAGAGGTATAGAGGATGGGACATACAGACAGAGAGAGGTAAAGAGGATGGGACATACAGACAAAGAGAGGTATAGAGGATGGGACATACAGACAGAGAGAGGTATAGAGGATGGGACGTACAGACAGAGAGAGGTATAGAGGATGGGACGTACAGACAGAGAGAGGTATAGAGGATGGGACGTACAGACAGAGAGAGGTATAGAGGATGGGACGTACAGACAGAGAGAGGTATAAAGGATGGGACGTACAGACAGAGAGAGGTAAAGAGGATGGGACGTACAGACAGAGAGAGGTAAAGAGGATGGGACGTACAGACAGAGAGAGGTATAGAGGATGGGACGTACAGACAAAGAGAGGTATAGAGGATGGGACATACAGACAGAGAGAGGTATAGAGGATGGGACGTACAGACAGAGAGAGGTAAAGAGGATGGGACGTACAGACAGAGAGAGGTAAAGAGGATGGGACGTACAGACAGAGAGAGGTAAAGAGGATGGGACGTACAGACAGAGAGAGGTATAGAGGATGGGACATACAGACAGAGAGAGGTATAGAGGATGGGACGTACAGACAGAGAGAGGTAAAGAGGATGGGACGTACAGACAGAGAGAGGTAAAGAGGATGGGACGTACAGACAGAGAGAGGTAAAGAGGATGGGACGTACAGACAGAGAGAGGTATAGAGGATGGGACGTACAGACAAAGAGAGGTATAGAGGATGGGACATACAGACAGAGAGAGGTATAGAGGATGGGACGTACAGACAGAGAGAGGTATAGAGGATGGGACGTACAGACAGAGAGAGGTATAAAGGATGGGACGTACAGACAGAGAGAGGTATAGAGGATGGGACGTACAGACAGAGAGAGGTAAAGAGGATGGGACCTACAGACAGAGAGAGGTATAGAGGATGGGACATACAGACAGAGAGAGGTAAAGAGGATGGGACGTACAGACAAAGAGAGGTATAGAGGATGGGACATACAGACAGAGAGAGGTATAGAGGATGGGACGTACAGACAGAGAGAGGTATAGAGGATGGGACGTACAGACAGAGAGAGGTATAAAGGATGGGACATACAGACAGAGAGAGGTATAAAGGATGGGACGTACAGACAGAGAGAGGTAAAGAGGATGGGACGTACAGACAAAGAGAGGTATAGAGGATGGGACATACAGACAGAGAGAGGTATAGAGGATGGGACGTACAGAGAGAGAGAGGTATACCATGGTGACTACCAAGGTCTCTTTGATAAGACATAATGCATCTATTGACACAGATCAAGTTTGGAGAGCTAAGAATCAACCGACATCAGAAGGAGTTCATGCAAACTGAGCGATCACTAGTTCTGTAAACAAATGCATTTCAATTCAGAGAGAAATGTAAGACAGGGCATGCATTAGACGACATTGGTCTAGCTCTAACAACTAAATGTAGTAGTGATCGTAGGATGGCATATTATAAACTATTTAGACTGGACAGTACAGTGAACCCCATACAGAATATATTGACATTGCACTGTCTAGAATGTATATGTGTGACTCACCAAGACATGTTGGGCAGCATTGTCCTTTCTTGAGGAGTGGTTTATCACAATCCACAGGTGGACATGTCTGTGAGAAGCACATGGTTTCACCAGACACACATTGACAACTAGTACAGCTATCTTCCTTCCAAGTAGCTGCATGTTGGAAGGTCACTCCATTGGGTAACATGCAGGACTCCTCCATAGTAGGGTCACCAATGGGAACCTCTGCAAGCACTGCATTGGGATAGGACAATGCAAGGGTCAGCAAGAGAATTAACCACGTATTCAAATTGTATTGAGGTGACATGGTTTTAAGACCAGAGGCTTTACTTTGTTCTGAGATCAAATCAATGCAGAAGTGAACTAAGGTAACATACAGTGCGTCCCAGAAAAAACAAAACCAAGAATTATTGATGCTTTTATCATAACTTAATCACAATAATAATTAATAAATGACACATATTTGTAAAGCTTAGATCCTCCTCTTTCATTTGATGCAACTCATATGATGCAAATTTCATGCATGAGTGATTAAAAACAATTTGAAGAGAGGGTACCAAAAAGTCATTTGGCTGGTGGTATCTGAATTTTAAAGAGAAAATCACATTTCCAGAAAGTTCATTTTCTGCCCTTTCATATGACTGTTCAATCAGGAAAAATGAGCCAGACATAACAAAGTTCTGTTAGTTTGAAGTACTGCATGCATTTCCATAATTTGATTAAAGAAATTTGTTTTCACTGGCTGCCTGCTGTAGCAACAATCAGAGTTGACAAAAGACGTAACTCCGTTTCGTTGAAGATCAGCCATGCAACAAGTCTTTCGTCTTCTTAGTGCATGGCTGATCATCAGTGAAACGGAGTTACGTCTATAATGTCAATAATTCTTGGTTACTTTTTTTCTGGGACACACTGTACAATGATTCTCAATACAACATTTCTTTATACGAGTTTCGTATAATTTTCCTATAGTCTGAACAGGCTATTACATGTGCAGGTCCTCTTCAATTACTTTGAGGGACGTACTTGCTTTCCTAGCTCACAGGTAATATCAACAATTAAACAGACATTGAGTAAACATGCATCTGATTACAAAAATATCTTCACATTTTGATGGGAAAAACATTCCACCCATTGACTACTGAATTCTTGCATTTTAATCGGCTCTAACACAGAAGCCAACTACTTCCTCTGTAGGAGATAGGTCAAGAAAAAACTTTGTCAAAGAAAGAATGAATTGCAAGATCGGAAAGTTCATTTAAAGTCTCATGATATCTATCCTTTTTGGGAAGAACCCACCAACTACCATAGGAAGACATCCAGAGGTTCTGAGAAGAACTACTAACCTTCTTCACACTCTGCACAGCAGTGGGAAGCCTTGAAGACTGGGTTTACACAAGGCAGAGGTGGGCACACTTCAGCAGAGCAAAGCACCTGTCCAGCATGGCACATACATGAGGTACACCTACCTAGCATCCAGGTCTCTCCTTCTATATAGTACTGACCACTGGCTGATTGACAAACCTGAGATAGGACTGCAGGTAGCTGGGTCACACCAGAGTCTGCTTCAACAAACAAACAAATCAATAAAGCATACATTTATGTATCCTGACAGACATTCATGGCAAATTCCAAAGCAGTTTTAAATCTTTTTCATACATGCAAGCATACATAATCTCCATTCACATATATCATCTAACATTAGGAAGCTAGGTTATAGAGAAGAGACAGCACTGTGCAGGATTATGCTTACATAAGCCACGCAGGTTATAACTATATTGTCAAAACCCAAATTTTTAAGAAGTTTGAAAGTCGTTCAGATTTGCCAAACTTGCTACAGAATTTTGTGTTTCACAAGTTCCTTTAGTTTCTCCTTTTTTACACGTGCTACATTCGACCTGTGCTGGAGTACTGTGTTCCAGTTTGGAATTCATCCATTACATCTGAACAGGCCAATGATATCGAGAGAGTCCAGAGAAGAGCCCTCCGTATCATTTTTCATGATCGATACCACAGCTATGAACATGCCCTCCAGATTTCAGGTCTACAATCCCTCTCTGACAGAAGGGAACATCTCTGCCTAAGGTTCGCAGAATCGCTCTACAAACACTTTCGCGACTGGCTTCCAGAGATGCAGAGCACGAATCGACGATTGAGACACAGTGATAGATTGAGAGACTTTAAATGCCGAACAGAAAGACTGAGAAACAGCACTCTTCCTTACTTAGTAAGGACTCTGAACGAACATTTTTTCTGATGCCAATAATTGTGTATGTCTGATATTCACTCTGCTGTAATATAAAATGTAATGCACTCCTTGTGGGGAGTATTTGCCAGTAATTGTGCAATAGGTATTTAATCATTGAATTTTTAAATCAATTTTTTCAATTATTTCATATCTAATTGTGATTTAAAATGTATATTAATAGCATTGAATTTTAAAGAACGAGTAATACTTGAATATTAATGAATTCACACCGATCACCTAGTATTTAGCTAGTGCAATATGTTCATTTTAATTTTTTTATTAACAACAAATTTTAATATTCTTCGCGAATTAGCAATGTAATTCACTTTATCACTTTATTTCTTAATCCCATCATGAAATCCAATTCCAATATTTCCAATATGTTTTACCAATGACAAAAAATCAACCCTTCTGCATGCCATATTCGTAATAGTAATGGCTTTAATGATTAATTTCAATAGTATATTTTTAGAATGTTTCAGTTAAGAATTTCATGCCTATTAATTGAAATTAATGATAGTTGCCATTATAATTGTCATTTTATCACTTTTATTTGAATTTAAATGTTGATTGCCTAGACTGTTTTAATATATTATTGTATAATTGCTTTTATCATGTATATACATTGTAAACTTTTGTAACCATTGCAATTCAGTCTTTGGACTGCGAGAATGAATAATTATCAATAAAATCCTTCAATCTTTAAAAGTGCGAGATGTATTTCAATGTTGAAACTTGATTCATTAAAGCTCATATATAAACATGATGTATTGTACAATTGGCGAAATATCCTTTCTCTATTTTGATCAATCTGGTAATTAGTCCATTAGGCATTGAGAGTCATCTCTAAAGAGCACACTTTGAGAGTCCATTTAAATTAGTCTCACATTCTCAGTATCCCCCATGCCGATGTATTTTAGTTTCCAAGAGAAGATTTGTAACAAACCTGGACATGTTGGGCAGCACTGATCAGATCTGAAGACTGGTTTACTACATGCAGGTACTTGGCATGTAATAAGACTGCACATCTCTTGTCCGTTACTACAGTAGCACTGTCTACATCCATCATGCCAGCTCTCACTATCATCATAGACCACACCATCTACACCTTGGCAGGAACCCTCAGCTGGGATCGATGGCTTGGGATCTATTACAGCCGATGCTATGGACAACAAACAGGTAGAGAGAGGAGATGAGGAGAAGTGAGTACATGGTGGCCTGCTTCTTGAGAAAATAAATCTAGAATCATTGAGGCGCAATCAGTGGTCTCGTAATTGGGAAGTCCCAGGTTAGCCAATGCCTTAGTGCCCTTTGGTGAGGTATTAATACTCATTAACAAGTCCCTCAGTCTCCTGGTTGCTTAATTATGAGCATTATATTAAAGTATATCCTTTTTTTATATTTATAGCAATCAGGTTAAACCAACAAACTAAACCAAACCAAAGAATGAGGTCATTGATGAGGTATTTAACATTCATATTCTTTCCCCTCCACACCCGTTTTTAAACCACTGAAAAAGCCTCTTCAGTATTTCTGTTATTCTGCATCAACAGAGTCATGAACACTACCTCTAAATTTTTTGATAAATGAACCACATAAAGCAACCATAATCGAATGTAAACAATACACAATATACAGTAGGAGATTCAGATCCCTAACATCTTACAAGAAATAAAAGCACTACTCTCCGATCCCAACATTATTCTTAACAAATAGACAGACAGAGTGGAAAAAGAGAATCACGTCTACACATCAATAGCACATGACTGAGTATTGTGGTAAGGAGATATGACTGAAGCAATCCTGTGGTTAAGAGACATTCTAAGTGTCTGTGGCTTTAGCGGTTAGCGAAGGAAAAGCCGATCAGACCAATAGGCCAAGTGCCCTGTCCAAACACTATTATGGGTTCAGTCCTCAATCTTACGCCAGGGTATTAAGAGACCTATCCATAAAGAAGGACTCACATTTCATATCTATCACAAAGATGATGCAGTAAAGCAGCACTCAAACAGTCTTGTCCTATATGCTGCTGTCATTTCAACCAACCAATGTCAAGTATTGTTAGACAGAAGTTATGTTTTTCTTCAATTCTTTTCTCTGCCTCTTTCTTCCTTCATCTGTCTACATTTATTTTGCAACTATTTAATAAATTACCTTTCTCATGAGCCATCTGTTCTAAAACCCAATAGCTTAAAAACATCAGGTTACGTCCTAAGACTGCTAAGATTTGCCATTGGGCAATGGTATTACAAATTGAGATTGTCAACACACATGGCATGGGCTCATTCATTTATGACAAATGAAATTACTGTTAGAGAAGAAATAACATTCCTTCTCAGAGTTATCTCACAGACTTTTAGAAAGTTTCTCGGTCCTTTTCAGGAATATCTTGTGATTTCTTTGAATCACGGCTGTGATAAAATAACAATTTACATATATTAAACCAAATAAAAGTAAGTTATTGACAGATGATTCTATTTGTAGGCTGAACATTCTGAAAAAAAGTTGTGAAGCATTGACTGAATGTTTTCTTAACAACAAGCTACTGGGATAAGGTTGAAAGTAAAAGCAATGATAATGGAAGCCTACCCTGGCATTTGCATATCTCACAACCTCTATCGTTGAGCTCAAAGCCATGTGTGCAGAGCTTCTTGCAGTCTGTTAGAGGGGGGCACTTTCGACATTTGCACTTGAGGCAGCCATGACGGCCCATCTGGTAGCCATAGAGACAAGACTTTGTACATGAATCCATGGGTTTACACTGCTGGCAGCGACAAGTATCACAACCATTCTCATCTTGACGTAAACCAAAGGGACACTTCCGTGTGCACTCTGTCATGTCCTCACAAACACTGATTTCTGCAGATAAATAAGCATGGCAAAAGCTTTAACTATGTCTGGACAACTACCAACAACTTTTGAAAAGAAAAATTAAAACAATCTGCAATCTGTAATTAACAGAAATTGGGGACAATTTATAGTACATACTGCTTGACTGCCAAACTATTACTGCTCAATATTTTCAGGAAGTAATTGTCCAAAAAAGGTTATCTTCCAGGGCTGGAGGTAATCTGTACATAAAAACCTAAGTTATACACTACTAAATCAACTCTAAACCAACACCAAACCAATTCCAAACTGACTAATTCTTGACCACTCAAGCTAGGCTTTTGTTTGGTCTGTTGTTGGTCTGGTGTTCATCTCGTTGGTGAAGGTGGGATATATGATATGTACATGATGCTCAGTCTATCTAAACATTAAAGCCCCACTGCACTACTTATAGCTACTTGCGCCCTCTATAATATAGCAAAAAATGCCTAATCGGTGCCTGTTAGTCCCCCATGGTCCCCTTTTTCTTATGTTAACTGAGAGCTGATTTGATGAGAAAACCACCCGTTAGTGACCTTACAGGGAGGACTAATCCCTCCAGGTCTAATCCCTCCTGGCCAAACTAGTGCAGACAGGCTTTAAGGCATAGACCTATAGGTTTGGACATACCTGGTACGCAATCACACAGTGAACAGCCATGCTTGTCAGTCACATAGCCCAAACTACAGCTCTCAACACAGTCTATGAGTGGACAGACGATCTCTATGTGCCTGGTACTTGTTGGTGTGGTCATAGACGTTGTCACTGCTGCTGGCTCATGCCGCGAGGA
Organism: Strongylocentrotus droebachiensis; assembly: GCA_035222895.1. NCBI lineage: Eukaryota > Metazoa > Echinodermata > Echinoidea > Camarodonta > Strongylocentrotidae > Strongylocentrotus > Strongylocentrotus droebachiensis. Next base: position 118,189 of record JAVYIG010002859.1, read on the forward strand.
TGTTGATAATTCTGAAGGTGGCAATGTTGTTGATACCATTCTCGATGTTGTTGGTTTCGGTTCTGGAGATGTGTTTCAAAGGATCAAAAATAGGAAAGGATTGGAGTGATGAAGAATTTGAAATAAGTTCTTCCAACGAGTGTTTAAGGCAATATTTCCTCTTTTTATAAAAGAAAGAATAAAACAGAATGAAATAACCTCACACTGAACCTTTGAGACGAAATATAATGCAGAAAAAGGAAATAAATGTAGTCATCTTAACCAGGAGTTGAGCTCTAGCATAAGAGGTCCTACATGTTTTACCTTTCAATGATTGTGTTTTCCAGAAAGTTTTTGTTAATTAGCTTGTGTACTTTGCTGTTCATAACAATCTTATAACAATCAATCTGCAGCATGATCAAGGTGTTTTTTCTTGATAGGCTATTCCATAACAATCTTATCAACTCCAAACTATTATGATCCTAGCTAAAGGGGAACAACTTTCATAATTGATGCTATTCCACCAAAAAGCCTCTACACATGAATGGCGGGGCAGCACTCATCTTCAGGTATTATTTTTTTCTTCTTGATGTGTAGTTATGTATGTGTACAGGTGGTAATAAGACAGATAGTAATTGACTGAAGGGGAAAGATGTAAGGTGGGAGGGGGGAGGGATCAAACATACCTGGAAGACACTGGCAGACTGGACATTCATTCTGATCCTTGTCATAGCCATAAGGACACAGCAATGTGCAGTTAGACTGTGGAGGTGGACAACCTATCGGGTGCATTGTGATGAAGTTAGTCACAGCTGACAAGGAAAGAGGAGAGACAGTCATGTTAACAGAGGTGTACAGAGGTCGGGGGATGTCCCCAAACCCTCTGACCTTTGACCCTGTGAGTATTACATAGCAACTTATGGCCTGTTCAGCATTAATGAATGTTTATTTTTTTTTTTAATCATATTTTTTTACAGACTAGAATACAACATCGTTTATGAAGAAAATAATTCAATTCATAAGAGGTCAATTGAAATGACAGCTGACCAATCATCAGTGTGCACTCACGATAAGCCACACCCACTTATATGATATTTTATTGTACGTACGATAAAAAGTTCAGTCTAGAGTGGCCCACATATTCTTTTTATTGAGTTTTCGTTTGAAATGATAATAAAACATCTGATTATAAATGTCTGTATATGACGTTCAGACTAGGAAAAATGTAATGACTCATCTTATACAGGTAGCTATAAGACTCTGGTATAGCTACTGGTATACAATGAATTCTGGTAGACCTGAACGCAGGGTTAGAGATGATATATGCGATAGATGTATTACTGTTTCTTGATCATTCTTGGCCTCTACTATAATCTACTTCAACAAAATCTCTCCCTTAACGGATTCAATCACTATTTACTTTAACTTAGAACTCCCTAAACACCTCTTTAGAGGTTGAATTGCACTTTAAGAACCAGACTATCATCAGTTTAGTTGGAGCATCTCAAGTTAAGAAGGTTTAGTGTTGATTTGATCGATGACTGAATAGCTCGCTGGGTACTTACTATCACAGACTGGACAGCAGATTCCTGGGACCTTCCTTGGATTGTAGCATCTGACTACACAGCTAGAGGTCATACAGGCTGATGTCCCATCTACGCATTCACACATGGTACAATCATCCTCATCCCACCTCTCACCATGTATCTTAATACCATGGATGCTGGTAAGACACAGCTGGTTCTCCTCAGGATTACAATCCTGCTCAACGATACAATGTGCCCAACCACTTTCACACTGACAGGTCTTACAATGGCCCACGGTCCACGACTCACCATCCAGGTAGGTATGCTCATGGTGAGAACAGCCTTCAGTTACAATACCTACACACGAAAGAAACAATACACCAATCAGAATAAAAACCACTGACTCGTCATGCTCCTAGGGCATGCAGTAATTCTTATCACATATCATACTATAAAACCAAACATTGTTAAGGACAACTATTTCAACAACATCAAACTTTTACTTGTAAACCATATTCTTCCCATCAAACTTTAAAGAACTATGCTGATAGGTGACATCTGAAAAGCAATATAAAGTGAAAAGCCAATCCGGCCTGTATTGTGCATACATGGGCTTTATAAGTCACTAAGAAACTGGTCAATACAAACCCTCTTACCCTACATGATCAACTTACATTTCACATTCATTGTGTTGTATTCACTTTCTGTCAACCCCCTCCCCCCCCCCCCCCCCTCCCCCTTTCTACATTCCAATGTGTTATGACCCTGGATTTCAATTTGACTTGCAGGTGTACATGATGAAATTTCCCTGGGCAATTTGTCAGAAAACCTACTTTTTCCCATCAAGTTTGTGATCTCCTTACATAGGATGTTCTAGTTCCTTGCACCAAATCAAGAAACCATATCAGAAGGATTATTAAAGATAAAGGTGAGTTCTGGTCATCCGATTGCAATGTGAAAACAAAGGTGTGGAATAGATCAGAAAAAGTTGATCATGTAGCATGTAGGTATTGGTGTGTACTGCAAAGTTCTGGAGTCATCAAAATCATAATAAATTTGGCCCAGTCTTGGTAAAGTAACAAGCACTGTACACAGAAAGATGTATATGGGAGTACACAAATGATGTCAGGGCTACTGACCTTGATTTCCTAAACTTTCTATGCTCATTACTCAGCCAGTATACATTTTCTATATGTATAAATTGTTTGGCAAGTGACATTTATTTGTAATCTTGAACATTCAGTGCAAGTTTTGTTTGATTCTGTGAGAATTCATTTTCTTTAAAAAAACACAGAAATCACTTTTATCTTTAACCCTATAGATGGTACAAGGTGCATACATAGACCCATATCTAGTGATTAGAGGACAGCACATCATGCACAAAAGAAATTGGCTAAAACATGAATTTTAATGTAGATATCACATTACTTGTAACTTGCCATTGATAAGGCTAAATTTCTATATGTAATTCCACTTTCATCTCATACTTATAGGGATATACCCACTGGCCTCAATCTTAAAAATTCTTCTCTTGAAATAGAACCTCTTTCAGGAACTAGTCAATATATTGACTTGTTGTAAAAGAAGTGGAATTATTTATAAATTTTGTCTTCTGTGAGAAAAATAAAATATAAAGGTTATTATGAATTCATGAGGGGAAATCATAGACCAATGTTAAGAACAGAATAATGATTTGATTAGAACTGTTATACAAATACTTGTTGAATCATGTGTATTACCATACCTAGAAGAGTAAGATCACAAGTAATCTATTGTGTCACCTCTTATAATCATGTTACCCTTTGAACTGATTGATCAATTTGTAATTGATATATATATATATATATATATATATATATAATATAATGAAATCTCCAAAATGTATTTCAATCTATGTGTTTATATACTGAATGTAGAAAGAAAAGGCGATGCACTTTTATATCTAAAAAATTTGAAAAAATTTGAACAAAAGAAATAAAGAGAGCAAGAAGAACATTGTAGATTTAAATAAAGAACTCTTAACATCCTCTCTGAACTCTTCAAGAAAACACCGAACTAAAAAGATGGAAACATAAGACATAGGTATTTTGTTCGGTAATTCTACTTGGGGTAAAAGTAAATCCACTCCCTCGTATCTTTACATAGAGAGAGGGGAAAAAAAGACCTGCAACAAATACGACATCAAAGAATTCTAGCGCCCATTGTCTTCATGAAGTATCTATAGAGCTGGGGGAATTAAACAATGCCTGCCTGCACCTTGCAAACCCTGGACTGAATTTCATGCTTTTCAACTTCACATTCACCGCTATCATGGCATGGAAGCTCACCGTGAAATTATCCTGTTTTTAATGTCAACAAAAACATCATGACAGAGTTTGAGAGGGATGTAGAAGCATGTTCTCACTTGCTCTGCCTGTACTGGGCACGTTGATCTACTTGTTCATTTATTTGAATGAGGGTGTATACTCGCCCACTCACTCCTCTTTAAAAAAAAACTTGTATTGATGATATACATGTAATGCACATCAATATATGTGATAGTATACTTATACAAGTCATAAAAAAACTACAGTGTAGTTTAATATTCATCTCAAGTTTTGAAGATGCTTATGAAGCAGTTCCTTTCACTTGCCTTAGATCTTTCTGTCATGCCGCATACACATTGTCCTGATGATAAAAGTTCTTGTCTGCTAAATTTGGTGGATTCAGAAAAGTAAAGCTCCTATACTCACCGACAACACATTGATATACATCACAGCATGCACCAGGCTCTGTACTACCACTAGCTATCCTTCTTGGAGAGTAACCCTGTGAACAGACTGGTATGATACATCGCTCAAGGGCACAGCTACATCTATCATGTAATGAAGAGGATAAAAGAAGAGGTTACACCCTATACCAGTCTTAATATTAGCTGCGAGTGACTTTTTTGTAGATGTACACTCAGCTTTGCATTTCTATTTTTACTTGAATAATAACATTTCCAACAGCTTGCTGAGAACTATGTTTACCGGTACTTGTTTCATTTTGAGAATGTTGCTTGAGCTTCAATTGTCTTCAAAATAAATAATAATAATAATAATTACATTTATAGGGTGCTTTATACAGGCCTTTCTAAGCGCACAGGTGGTACTGTCTAACTTATTCAACATGTTCAATAGCTTAAAAGCAACAAAATAACATAGAATATTACTAATACAATACAATTCAGTTGAATGGAATTAACTACTTGTGTACGCCTCCAGTATTCTATAACTGATTAAAAAGTGTGGGTTTTGGGAAGGGTTTGTATGATTCAATGGATGGGACATGTTGAATAAAGTAGTTTGATTATCCCTCATTTCCATCTTTCTATCTTCCTGACTGTTTGTAGGGACTTGCTTACCTGGTTGGTAAGATACAGCAACCATCATCTGACATTCCTCCCATCACAGCAGTAGAATCAGGAGGACACATCTCTTGAGTGCTATCAGGGCAAACCACTCCATTGCAATGATCTGGATCCACTGAGAGAAAAAACAAGATCGTACCGTGAGCTAGGGTTAGTAGGACAAACCACTCCATTGCAATGATCTGGATCCACTGAGAGACAATACAATATCATACAGTGAGCTAGGGTTAATATAACATTGTCCATATCATAACATTCATAGAGAATCTTTTTCATTTCATCATCTTTGTTTATGTCATAACTTAATAGACAAGGTGGAACAGACAGGGAGGTGGAAAGATAGAGTAGTGTATGGGTGGAGTAGTGGATCGGTGGATTGAAGCATGGATGGATAGACGAATGGTAAATGGGAGAAAGGCCAGATTAGATGGATGGGCGGATGAAAGGATTGATACATGCATAGCTTGATATACAGATAGATAGAAAGATAGAAAGATAGAAAGATGGATGGATGGATGGATGGATGAGTGGATGAATGAGTAGATGACTGGATTTATGGATTCAGCAATGGAAGAAGAAATGGACAAATTGATGAAAGGCAGGAAATATGGAAAGATGAATGGATTGATAAATGGGCTGATAAATGCAGGGATGGTTGACCTACGTGATCACTCTACAAGGGATAAACACATAATTTCCTAATGCTAAACTTTAGTATTGAATTATGAAACCCATTATGAGAGGAGTGATTGTTAGAAAACAGGGCCTGCTATCAGAAAACAAAGGCAGCTCCAATATGTCACAACTCAAAGTTCATCATTACGAAAAGCATCAAGGCTTCAGTGGTCAAACTCATAAAATGGCTACTGAAATAAACAATCTGAACATTAATAAAACTGTCAAAATTTGGCATTTACATTCACATAAATTTATAGTGTTGAAAGCTAACCAAACTTTTAAAATGATGGCATATCGCTTAAAGACCATTACAAGTCAAAACGCCAGAAGCATTCATAAAACTCTTAAGCTTATTTAATTGACAGATATGAATCATAACACATTGATTTGACAATCCCCATAAGTCATAATAAATTCACCTAGCTTTTTGCATAATGGATCGTATAACTCCAGGTACATTAAACAATTTGATAGTATTTCATGAAGAAATTGTATTGCAGATTTCATGAAAATGGAAGGATAATAAATTGTGGTTATGTGGGTAATATATCATTCTGCACAGTTAGAGAGAAGAATGTTAAGAAACTTCCTAACATTTCTAATTCAATGTTCTCAAGCAAAATTGGGTCTCCATCTTTCCTTCAAAATCATGATTTATTTTCTAACTCTTTTACACCCCCCCCCCCCCTTCATATCAATAAACATTCTGTTCTTTAGTCCAAAGTTCTCAGGCTTTTCGCTTCACTGTAACAAATCAAAAGTACTTCTACATCCTTCCAGAAAAGCTTTGTAGAATCAGATTCCAAATGATGAATCACCATAATTACAACCAATACTTTGAAACAATTACTTCTTAAATTGGCCAATACTACAAAACTGGTATCAATGCTCTAGCTTCATCCTGTGTCAAGGAATAGGGTGGTCTTTGATCCGATCCTTAAATTGGCAGCATTCCCGATGAAATTGTAGAGAATCAAATTGAAATGACATCCCTAAGGACTCACCACAATGAACAGCAATTTCAGAGGCAATTCATCATTTTTCTTGCCTAGTCTTACTCCAATAAACATACGTTTAATTTAATAATAACATAAATAGTCCATTCTTGTATAGCGCATAATCCTTAGCCTCTATGCGCTTCCTAAGAGCTTCAGAAATGGCAATATCTCTGATATCTATTGAGACACTTTAGATCAATTGAACCACTTTACATTCTATGGTGTCAAAGAGTAATTTCATTTCAGCATCCCAATTGAGCAGAACTTTTTATAACTTTATTTCTTACATCTAAAATATTAATCATTACTTAAAGATAAAGTGTATCGCTTATATTTTTTAACATAAAAACACTTTGAACAATCTAATAAAAAAGAAATGCATTTTAAGTAATATTAAAATGACAGCAACTAAGAATTTTCTGATTCCAGATTTGTATTCCTTAGTTTCTTTAGCACCTTAAATAGAGCGAGAGTTGTAAGCATGATTTTCGATTTTCGATTTCCAAGCATGTTCTTCAAACACAAGCAATTAAAAAAGAAAACTAAACATATATATGTTTGGAGATCAATTTTGCTTTCAAGTAAGAAAGTGAAGATTCCCTGACTGAAATGAAGACTGTGCCTGCCTGGCCTGGTATTGATTCTAGTTTGGATGGCATTCAAGAGAAAGTGCAAGCCTCATATGATGTGAAGGAAAGATGAAGTGACAGGGGTATGGAGATAGAGGGGAATAGAGTTCATATTCTCATCAACTAGAGTCAAAAGATGATTGATATGCATTATTTTGTTTCATGTAGGTCCTTGTCATCACATGTCCCAGGATTAGGATCTTCAATGTTCTTTTAAAGGAATTGTGAAGTTCTGCTACCACAACAAATGAAACTTGTAGGCGATTATGATCTCATATTATCCTATGTTTATCAAAAGATACAAAGTCAACACATTTTGATATTCTGTCCATGATTTCTGGTGAAATGTAGTGTAAATATCTGAGAAATACCCCACATATATCAATGCCTAATCTTGCAGCACAGCAATCCCTCAAAAGTTAAAGGGCAATCCGACTCTTGTAATAAGTTGATTTGTATGAAAGCAGAACAAATAACAGAACAAGAATGGCAAATTTTGAAATGAATTGGACCAATAAATAGCAAGGGAGTTATGAATGTTTGAAATATGAGATCACTAAGTCTATGCGAATCTCAAATTACTAATTCGGTCAGTGGATTGTGACGTAGGACGTGGAGAACTCTCCCATTTGCTGTGTACAAAATATCATTAATTTCTGTTTATCTCGTAAGTTTCTTCTCCCTTGGGCACTACTCAAAATACATTATAGATAGCATATTATTATTGGTCCTTTTAAAAGAATAAAACCCTCCTGAGCAATTAATTTTTGGAAAATTTTAAATGTTAGTAATTTTATATGTTGGAACAGATGGGAAACTAAGTAGTCCGGCACTACATCACATTGACATTACAGCTTTAGCCAATTTGAAGTGCCCATACGTATAGTGATTACAACTTCCAAACTCATAACTTTCTTGTATTTTGTCAGATTAAATTGAAACTTTCATCTATCATGAGTCTACCCCCCCCCCCCCTAGATTCTTTATCAAGTTTTCATTTAAAATGATACTCAAATATGCATTTTACTATACTTTGTTAAATTCATACTACAAAAAGGGTAACTTTGGTATAGCTATAGAATAAGAATGTTGGTAACTCACTGATTGGTCTGCATTCATAGGTAGCACAGCATGAACCCGGTCTCCCGTTACCAGCAGTGATCTCATGATACTTATAACCCTGTGCACAAACAACGTCATGACACGCCCCCATGTCACACAAGCATTGAGGGGGTAGAGGGCAGCATTGCCCTTCTTCTCGCTGAGCTTCTATCTTCAGACTGTCCGGTGGACAATGTATGTCAAAGACGATCTCACAACGAGCATTAGAACAATCTGATCCGGTTGGTCCTGAAAGACAAGATGAAAACAGGAATATTTAGTATACAACAATTCTACACATACCTTGAACATTTTAGTGTGGATTTCACATTTAAAGCCCAGATGCTTGTTTATGGGTTTGTGAAACCAGTCATGACTTGCATAGCAAATGTGACTGAAATATGGACTGCAACAAAGACGAAACATAATCATATCCACTAGAATGGATAAATTTGTTAAAATCATGCTGGGTAAAAAGTAGCATATATATTTTCTGAATATATTTGTAGTGAAATAATTGGTACTGTGAAATCTCCATTATTACATTCAGTGAAACCATACAAGGTCTTCTGCACTATCAATAATACTCTTATACAGAAGAGAATATATTCTTCTTCTTCTTCTTCTAATACTCCTAATCATCATATTCATAATTCCACAGAGCATCATCCGCATAAACATTGCCATTTGTTCACTTTCACCCCCACAAACACTCCTTCATCTTATTTAACCACGCTCGTTCCATTTCCTTAGCAATATCTTACATCACAACTTTTGTTACAGATACCTCACCAAACATCACCCATGAAACATTGACACTTCCCCCTCACTGAGAAATATATCATTTTACAAGCTTTATAATCAAACACATTTACATGTATATTAAAGGGATCGTTTAACAATGTTAAATCTGAGATACACGGCCCTACGTGTTATCAGTGTCTGTGATATGGTGTAATATTGAAGCCCTAAACAAATTGCGCTTCAAAATGATCAAGAAAGTAAAAATCTTTGAGTGACCGGTTTTACCATACTCGTTTTCCCCAATAGACTGTAGTGTTATGAAAACCGTCAGGCGAACGGTTTTCAAAATTTGTAATTCCAATCATAAATATCTTGATAATCATACAGGCGATCGGCTTGTAAAAGTCATGGGGTTCCTGACTGACCTAAAGGTTTATAATTATCATTGAATCATGAGCTAAATCCAGAATTTTGTTTCAGAATCTGAGACAAAGTTACCGGATCCCTTTAACACCATGACTTCCTCCGTTTGACAAACTAAATATATAGGAATATGAGGTGTAGGCAGAAGAGGAAGCATATAGAGAAAAGCGACTAAAATGTCAGTTACTGGGGTAATTTTAGGACAATGTATTTTGCTCATGATCATGCCCTCATGAAAATTAGAGCAAATTTGAACAAAGTACGTGATCATATTCAAGAGTAAACACAGCTAGCAAAAATAGCTGAACAGCGTGCCAATACATAGAAGTAAAGAGAGATGAGAGATAATGGTAAGAAAAAGAGAGAAGACTGACAAGACAATTAGACCGGAACAGATATAATGACTTGAAGCAAGTTCACTGAGTCAATTTGAGCAGGTAATTGGTTGGCAATGAGCATTGTTCTGCATCAATAGCATCTCATCAATCACTGGCTGATCGAGCTAGAGCCCGGCCTAGCTCATCCTGTATTCACTAGGTGACCAGTGCATCTCATGTGGAGAGATACTTCCAACAACATTGGATGATGGAAGGGGGATGACATGTAACCAATCAACTACATCATCAACAACAGATGAGAGAAAAACTGGGATCCAATTCAATTACAAGATAGAACATGATCAAATGAAGCCAGTATAGTAGGAAATAACTTCATCTTATGCCATCTATAAGACAAACGTGGCAACAAAGTTAATGATGTAAGATGTATTTTGAAAATAATCCTCTCTTATTCCATTATGTTTAGTGATAGGGGTGGTATGACACTTGATCCTGCAACGGTCCCTCATTCTCCAACAATTTACATTGCAAGCAAAATCATTGACTTTTCTCATGATCTGGTGTTTTGTCGACACAAAAAAACTAAAAAAACTGCAAAACCCACCTCTGGTGTTGTTTTATATTAATGTTGATTGAAATTTCACTGATTTTTGCAGAGTAAATGCTAAGGTAAAGGTATGTAATAGACGTTTTGTGGTCCAGTGGATAAGTCTCTGGGCTGGGAGGCACAAGGTTAAGGTAAGGGGTTCAAATCCCTGTTGCAGCACTATAATGTCCTTTGGCAAGATGTTACTATACATTTGCCACACTGTACGCAGGTGAGGTAAATGGGTACCTGACAGGAATTAATTCATTCAAATACTAGAGCACTGTAATGACAGCCATGCTGAAGGCAGGGTAATAATAACAGTGCACCAGGAGTGGCAATGTGCCAGACATGGGTGCTAAACTATACAAGACTCCACTATTGTTATTATTGTTAACACATATGCACGTTTACACAAAATATAACTTAGAAGAGAAATTAAAGCAGCAAATGCTGCACAAGTTTCTTGAGTTTTATAGATATATGAATGGGAAAGAAGGCCATGAAGCTAACTATACTAGCAGGCAGGCATTGAGGTGAGGATCGAGGCAGGTGAATCAGTCAATGATAGGGGAGTATCTTATAACACACAACTATGTGTACTGTCACTTCCCATCATATCAACGGGTATTTACAGCTACCAATTTACGTTTCTCTCTCCTCTGCTGATCCAAGCTCTCTCTCTGGACACAAAGCCAAATGTACAGTTCAACATGCCTTACTCATACAGTTTGATCCTTTCATATATTTTAAACTGCAAGCACAATTTCCTGCTAACATTCATATCAATTTAATATTTTGTTTATCTTCTACTTGCCTTTCAATTTACAGTAATCAAATATATAGCTAAGGTTCCATTTATGCACTAGTTACAACTATGTAATCACCAACAGGAATTTCTTTTAGTTTAATTATGTTATCACCATAAAATTAAAAAGGCAAATAAATTATCCTACAGTGAATGGAGAGCGATATTTTTCAAATCTATATTTTTCATGTTGTTTATATGAATTTGGCCTGACTGCTATAAAACTGAGTCCATGTTGAAAGGCATCCCGGGGTCTTCAGTTTGACATCCCATTCAAGAGATTTGGTATAAAGTGAGGACCACAATACCAATAACAAAGACAAGGTTACTATTGAACCCTGAACCTTCCCATTCCAGACCACTGGCCTCTCCACTGAACCAGTATTTATCTTGGCTTGATTAGTCAAAGAAAGCTCAAATATGTCTACAAACAAATATATGTATATCGTACATACTTTATAGTAAATCATTCGGCAATGCATTATTGCATATCTATCGAACAAAACTACAAGCCGATATATGTTTACTCATAATCAATTATTAGCCATAAAAAATAAAAGATGTACAATTTCTTGTATTAACCCATCTGTAAATAAAAACAAAACTTGAATCTGTTAAATACTCCTAAATTAAGATGATATTCTATAAATAATTTGCATTTTATGTTTCTTCAAAAAATAAAATGTGAAAAAGAGGACTGAACCAGATTCATGCTTCTCTACAAAAGCAGCACAAGGGATGTACTTGTGCAGTTCGTCTACTACATGATGTACCTATCAAAAGATGAACACTGCGGGATGAGCCACCAAAAAGCCATTATTCAATTTAGCGGTCAATTTGAGTAAAGGTTAAACAGCGACAGTATGGCATGAGACACTAGCTTATCTAATCAACAAGAACAAATTTAATCAACTTTTGATATGATGAATGGTTATGTAGAGTGCCCTGACACTGCGCCTTCATGGCACAACAAACAGTGTTTGTATACATGGTATTAATCGACATCACGGCATAACTGGGCTGACCGAATTACAAACAGGAATGCAAATACTTTATTCAAAAAAACAAATTCAGTAGTCATGAACAAAAGATTGCAGTTACATAGCTCATTGGATAAATACAATTCATTTTAAATAACACCTTGCATTATCATCATACAGTGAGTGCAAACCTATTCATATTTGGGTTATGTTCGATGAGGAATTTTAATGCACTTCTATTCAGTTTCACCCATACTTGACGAAGAAAAAACCTATAATTCATCTAGATATTTGAAAGAGTATGTGAATGTTTCAGGTACAAGAGGCGTGTGAACAACAATACAACTAAGTTTGAAGCATTGTCACGCGAGGCAATAAAACACAACCCAGATATCTTTTCCCCCCTTTACACCATACCCAGCTCACCAATTCACAGCTTCACGGTTATGACAAAAGCCTCTATGCTATGACCAGAACACTAATATTGACGCAACCTCAAGAAGGCTGTTGCCCAAGCAAATACAATTTAGCGCAGGTAATGATGCTCATATTGTGATTCAGTGAGACAATGTTTACCTGTGCTGTTTAGTCTAGCAGAAGAAAACACTTGGTTGCCCTTATGAGCTTCACTTATCTCACCTTGGGATAGCAGACTAGAACGCTGCATGTATAACGCACCCATCGCAACCATCATCACACCCATCAACGGTGTGTAAATTTACAAGATAATTATCACTTCAATTGAACTGTCCAGAGTAAGAGGATGATCCAAATATTTCAAATTATCTTTGAATCACACTTCAATATACAGGATGGATGAAAGTCATGATGAGATTTAGATATCATGATATCAAATCTGATCCTAGTGAATTAAATATTTTTGACATATCTGATCACATATTGATAGAGTTGTAGAAGTGTGAAAAACTGATCTAATGAATACCCAAAAGAAGGAAGTTTACTGGCTGTCTCAATATTTTGTGACATAATTGCAGTGTAATTTAAGCTGATTTTTTTTTTCTTCCTTGCAAGCAAATCTCAAATTTCACAGTGGGTTATAATGATAAATGTACTTGTACATGTAAATGGTTCCTCCTGAATTACATTGAAATTAACCCAGATCTCACACATCCATCCTGTATTTGATGATACAAATCCCTTTGAAAAGCAAGAGTTTGGTCAAACCTTGGATAGTTTGTAAGGAAATGACATTCCTAGTAAAGTGAGATTGATGGTCTTTAGAAGGTCAGTGATGGGTCAAAGCCAAGACTGTCTGGTCAGACTCTAAGGCCAGAGCAGAGAAGGTCCCAGGATGATAAGAGTAAAGGTCAAAGTAAATCTTCTTTGCTTTCTAAGCCATGGCATGCTAAGAAAGAGCCAAGGTCAATTCATATTTCTTCAAAGAATATGGTTTATAAAGTCGGTTTTTAGATTTGACTGCAACAAAAATAGAAGTGTTGTCAATTGTTGCATGTATCCATATGAAATTATACATCACTCATTATTGAAAATATTATGGTCTGTGACAATTATCAGTATCTTTGATAAAAATGACTTGAAAAGCAAGCAGAAATTAAGAGAAATTAAAGCTTGAGAACATAATGATCACATATGATTCAATAATCACACCAAAGTCTTTGGATGATAATAGTAAAAGGGAAATTGATGGCGATCATGTTGATGAAGACGATGATTAAGATGAGACACTGATGATAATGATGATGGTGATGATGGTGATGATGATGCGCATAGTAATTGTAGCGAAGTAGAGATATCTCCCTTTAAACCAGAAACCCCCCCCCCTCTCTCTCTCTCTCTCTCCTATATTCATCATCTTTCTTCCTACTGGAGGTCAGCGAACTACAGTGAGATGATACCTGGTCATTTAGGATGTTTATAGAGAAAGACCATCAGTCATAACTTTTAGTGTAAGATAAATAGTAGACAAAGCCCATATTCAACCAGTGTTTATGTTAACTGATTATAAATAGGCAAATAGTGGGAAAACAGGCAAATAGTGGTTAACAGGCCAATAAAATATCCCTCTGCACTTACCAGTTTGGGCTGGAAGACAAAACATTTGTTTTCTTGGTAAGGGAGCTGAGTCATCAAAGAGAGTAGTAGCAGGAATATCCCCAACTGACCAATGAGTATTTGTATTTTCTACTCCTTCCCCTTATTTTTACTTTCGCCCAATCGGAATGTTAGGATTAATGGTTCAGGACCACTGTTCAAGTGTCCATCAAGTATTATGCCCGCCCAGTCACCTACTGTAATTATAATGAAATAGTGAAGTTTAGTGTAAGAATATTTTGTAGGAGGAGATCTCGGAATCGAGATTGTGAATATGTAATTAGGTATAAAAACCCCATCCCCTGCATGAAATCATCACTTGGAATCCCCTCACTTGGAATCCCCTCTCTTGGAACCCCCTCACCTGGAACCTCTTCACCCGAAACCCTTCTCCTCCTAATACATCTTTAATAATCATCAGTGCTTCAAATATCCAGTATATACTTCAAGATTTAGACTTAGGAGAATTCGAACAACAGTTTACACTTCGAGAGGTTGAGCGAGTTCTGAAATACACCTTCCGTATTTTAAAGTCAACTCAATGCCAACTCCAGCTCCAGTTATTTGGGAAGTGTCTGTTCAACATAATAAAGAACTGTATCCAGTTTAGTCCAAAGTCACGTCCAGCTTCGTTCCTGTACCCGTCAAGTTCCAGTCCCGCCAATCCCGTCCAGCTTCGTTCCCGCCAAGTCAAGCTTCTCCAAGTCTCGTCCAAGTTCGTCCCAGTCGCATCCCGTTCCAAGTCAAGTCCTCGATCGAAATATCAGCGAGCTAAGTGGCCATAATTACTAACCTCATTTCCCTTAACCTATCCCGTCCCTTCCCCATTAGACTGTAATTAATTAAGTAAGAAATAAGTCGCCCTTTAACTATTAAGAATACTTTGCAAGAATATTTATTGCAACATTTATTATTTTATATATAAGTTGTATTATTTCTATTACTCTGATTTGATGGATGAGATTTGTCATTCATATTAATTAAATAATTACCAAGTGACATCGTAATTCAAATCGTGTCCAAGCACTTTATTTCTGGATTTGTCTCTTTGTATTTTATATTCTAATAATATAAATTCATTACACTGATACAGTGGTTTATTTGAGACTAACCCCACCCCCGAGTGAAAGTCATATAGCTAGCGGACCAATTCAAAAAACCTGATTTCACTCGGAGCTCGATTCTATTATTTCATCATAATAGAAGACGGCGTGGCGTGGCCGTTAGACGGATCCATCAAATCAGAATAATAGAAATAATACAACTTATATATAAAATAATAAATGTTGCAATAAATATTCTTGCAAAGTATTCTTAATAGTTAAAGGGCGACTTATTTCTTACTTAATTAATTACAGTCTAATGGGGAAGGGACGGGATAGGTTAAGGGAAATGAGGTTAGTAATTATGGCCACTTAGCTCGCTGATATTTCGATCGAGGACTTGACTTGGAACGGGATGCGACTGGGACGAACTTGGACGAGACTTGGAGAAGCTTGACTTGGCGGGAACGAAGCTGGACGGGATTGGCGGGACTGGAACTTGACGGGTACAGGAACGAAGCTGGACGTGACTTTGGACTAAACTGGATACAGTTCTTTATTATGTTGAACAGACACTTCCCAAATAACTGGAGCTGGAGTTGGCATTGAGTTGACTTTAAAATACGGAAGGTGTATTTCAGAACTCGCTCAACCTCTCGAAGTGTAAACTGTTGTTCGAATTCTCCTAAGTCTAAATCTTGAAGTATATACTGGATATTTGAAGCACTGATGATTATTAAAGATGTATTAGGAGGAGAAGGGTTTCGGGTGAAGAGGTTCCAGGTGAGGGGGTTCCAAGGGAGGGGATTCCAAGTGAGGGGATTCCAAGTGATGATTTCATGCAGGGGATGGGGTTTTTATACCTAATTACATATTCACAATCTCGATTCCGAGATCTCCTCCTACAAAATATTCTTACACTAAACTTCACTATTTCATTATAATTACAGTAGGTGACTGGGCGGGCATAATACTTGATGGACACTTGAACAGTGGTCCTGAACCATTAATCCTAACATTCCGATTGGGCGAAAGTAAAAATAAGGGGAAGGAGTAGAAAATACAAATACTCATTGGTCAGTTGGGGATATTCCTGCTACTACTCTCTTTGATGACTCAGCTCCCTTACCAAGAAAACAAATGTTTTGTCTTCCAGCCCAAACTGGTAAGTGCAGAGGGATATTTTATTGGCCTGTTAACCACTATTTGCCTGTTTTCCCACTATTTGCCTATTTATAATCAGTTAACATAAACACTGGTTGAATATGGGCTTTGTCTACTATTTATCTTACACTAAAAGTTATGACTGATGGTCTTTCTCTATAAACATCCTAAATGACCAGGTATCATCTCACTGTAGTTCGCTGACCTCCAGTAGGAAGAAAGATGATGAATATAGGAGAGAGAGAGAGAGAGAGGGGGGGGGGTTTCTGGTTTAAAGGGAGATATCTCTACTTCGCTACATAATGATGATGATAATGATGATGGTGATGATGATGATGATGATGATGATGGTGATGATGATGCGCATAGTAATGATGATGATAATGATGATGATGATGATGATGATGATGATGGTAATGATAATGATGATTGTAATGGTAATGATAAGGATGATGAGGATGAGGATGAGAATGATGATGATGATGAGAAGAATTATAAGATGATGATGTTGAAGAGAAGAATTATTGTAACAGCAAACAAAAAAAACATTGACAATGGTGTGAGATTGATGATTAAGGAGATTATGGAGAAAATAAAATGCAGAACTGATTGCATGCACTATTGATGACCAGCCTTATCCCACCTCAATCAAGCTAAACTATCCCACCAGAGAGTCAGTTGCACTGCAAGCAAAAACACTTGGCTTTTCACACATTCCAGAGTATTGTTGGAAATTGCTAGGCAACTACTTTATATGTTGTTTTTTTAAACACAGGCAGACACTGCACCGGTTTTTGCAGTGTAAATGCTTGCTCTCAAAACATTAGTAAATTATTCTGTTTTTTAGTTATTGGCATGAGGAGTGATGAAAGAAGAGTGGGTTTGCAATATGAGTACGGTAGTGATTTGGGTGAATTCTATCAGAAGGATAACATCTATAATAGTAATACGCTAAGGCTCTGCGGGGGGCGCGACGTCTCCGCCGGCCTTTGTATTCTATTGTTTTTTAATGAGATCGCCGACCGAAGCTGGTGCAGCTATCTCCTCCTGAACCGTCCCCTCGGGGTAACCGTGCCCGGTGCCGTCGTCCGCGGGAGAGTCTACTCTGTGGAATTGGCTATACTCCGGCCGAGGTCCTCCTCCGTGTCGACGTCCAGGGCGAAAACAGACGCGACATGCATAATGCAGGATATGCGTGACGACAGAGATACCTCATGGATATTCAACATTACATCCGTAGACACACGACCGATGACGATCCACTCACATGAAGTTGCGTATTAAATGCACGCTGAATGTGTACGACTTACCCCGTGTGAGGTATCTTTCTATATGATATTCTCTATATAGACCGCGCCGTCGATCACACTCATTTCTTTGCAGTTCTCAAAGAGACACACAACAAATGACCAACCACTCACATTATGTTGCGTATTAAATGCTCTATGCAAAGGGCGGGATCACCGAGAGTAAAGCGTCTTGCTATAGGATGTGCTTATAGGATGTGCTTTAGCGCTGCACAAGCCACAGAGCTAGATACACACGAAGCTTCCCGTCCACGTCCTAACTTAGAGACCTATTTCCATCATTATTGCCGCGATTTTTATATAGTTTTCGTGAATGGAGGTATGAAATCAAAGCTTATTTTGTGATTATTACGGCCATGTATACAAAATTTTGATTATCATTTTTTAAAGGAAAGTTTTCACAAGAAAACCATTGGACTGACAGTTCAGTCGCAAGCTGCCTTCAATCAACACGCAGTGCAGTGTGTGTGAGTTGAGATGAGCTTGCAGGAAGCTCCAACACCGGGACCGCGCCCCGCAGGCGTCTGACGCCTGCGGCGCCGGTGTTGAGCTTCCTGCAAGCTCATCTCAACTCATTTGACACTTTGAAATTGTTATCTGTTGGTTTGCATCATTATTGCCGCGATTTCAATATAGTTTCGTGAATAGATTTACGAAACCTGAGCTTAGAATTAGTAAAAATATTACTAATGTCTACGTTTTTAAACGACTGTCTGATTTTCTTGTGAAAATTTTACTTTGAAAAATGATTATCGAAATTCATGGTCAGAAATAATCACAATCTAGGTTCATTATGTTACAGTTCTTGCATCAAATCAATGCATGAAAACTTGGTTATTGAACTAGAATTTTTTTTTTTTTTTTTTAAATAGGCAATTATGAAGTAGGAAGCCTGAAACCTTAGCCTACTAAACAAATCTCAACAAAGTGTAGGCCTATCCTTTTATGAATTAATGAAAAAGTAGCCCCAGAAAAAAGAGCCCCCGAAAGTTGAAAAAGTAGCCCCCGAAAATTTCCCAAAAATTTGAAATGGAGCCTCTGAAATGAAAAACTTAATTTTTTGCCTGCGCCCCCCTCTAGAATCCTTCGGATTTCCGGGGGTCCTGAGTTGAGTGTATATATAATATAGGGGTGGGGTCCAGGGGTTTCAAGGGGCCATAAACCCCCAAGAGATCGGGGGTTACATTCTTCAAAGTTGGGGGGGGGGAGAGATCAGATCGCAGCGGGTTGAGTGTATATATAATATAGGCGTGGGGTCCACGGGTTTCAAGGGGCCATAAACCCCCGAAAGCTTGGGGGTTTAAGCGTTTAATTAGGGTCAGATGAGCATATTTTTAATACTTTATTTGTGACACTTGCGAGTCACTAATTGGCGTGGGGTCAATACGTAGAGTTGCGTAGTGTTGCGTACCAACTACGCTGGCCTACGTTACTATATGCTGAGGGACGGAAAGGGGTACGCAAGATGAAGGAAAACAATTCAACATGTTTAATTTTTTTCGCGTACTTTCGGCGTAGAAATTTGACGCAGAAAGTACGCCTTTTTACGCAACACTACGCTACATGCCTACGCAACAGTACGCTACCCTACGCCAGATCGACAAAGCAGTAAAAGCTTTCCACACTACGGAACTCTACGCAGTTCCAGTGGCTTAAAGAATAACTACCGGTACAGTTGGATCGTTTTTTTAATTTTTTTTATATAAAGCCAAATTTAAAAAAAAAACATGTTTGGCGTCCTGTTTTTTTGAAAAATGGGAAGGAGGCCCTTTTTTTTTCTTTCAAAATGGCCGCTCGGTACATTTTCCCTGACATTCGGGCTATTTTTCAAGATGGCGGCCGACAATTTTTTTTTTTTCTTTTTTAAAATCAGAAATACATTTTAGCAGTGCTTTTCATGTTTTTTTTCTTCAAAAAAAAAAACAAAACAAAAAATAGGAGGCGGCCCCCAAATAGGAAGCAGGCGGGGACGCTGTTTTTTTTTTCTTTAAAAAAAAAACTTTAAAAAAAACTTCAAAAAAATAAAAATAGGAGGCGGCCCCCAAAAAGTAAGCGGGCGGGGACGCAAAACATTTTTTTAATGGCCTGAATGGCAAATAAAGTTCTTGGTGGTTTAAATTTAGACAGTCTCTATATATCTATTTACACACCCCGCCCCCCCTCTAGAATCCCGCGGATTTCCGCGGGTCCAGCTAGTACAGTATATTTACTGAAGGTGTCTCACATTAAAGGTAATACAAAGTTTTGGTATGGGGTCATGAATTTCGTTCAAATGAACATATTGGACGCATATGCTGTCCTACAATATTCAGTGATCGTTGTCGCGGTTGAAATCGAGTCTAAAGTTATGAAATTGGAAATAATAAACTCTTTATGTAGTATAGCTCCCTCTCATGGTCAAGATATTGATTAAGCTATAAAACAATGTTTCTTGACTAAAATCTACCGATTAGTTGTTCCCGTTCGGAAATTATATATCACAACTACATATTCTGAGATTTTCATGGTCGCAACTACTATTGTACGGCCGTAGGCGCTACTTGAAATTTATCAAAATTTACCGGGAGCACCGGTAAATTTTTATATTCAATTTTTCTCGAAAGCAGAAGTGTTTTAGGGGCTAAATTTTCTAGTGCTTATAATACATCCACAGGGGCATCCAAATATATCAAAATTGTAAAGAATTACTATCCACCCAATTTTCAAAATTTCCCAAAACTTTGTATTACCTTTAACCAAAGTCATAACCATCAAAAGATCAAAGTATTTGAACATTGCCTCAAATCAGAAATGTATTTATAACATTTCCAGTACAATCAGTGAAGGCTTACAATAAGTAGACCTTTTGATCTCACAATTTCTCTATAATTTATTTCCATCTTGATGGGATCACTTCATCATGATGTTGCACATTTTCTTATTACATATAGGAAGCGGAATGGGCCGGGCGCAACTTACACAAGTCTCAAAGGACATTACTTCATTAGGCCCCGCTGCTATCCACGATTCTTCATGTTAAATACGAGACCATTTCATGTTAGACATAGGGAGGGTGCATGGACTACCTGCTGTTCTGTTCCACTGTTCCCCAAGACAGAGAAAAATGTGAATTATGTGGCATAGTTGCCCATATGTCTGACCCCATGGCAGTCTCTTCGTGCACTAGGCAGGCAGGCAGACTGATGGGAGCTGGTGTGTGGGATCAAGGGACTCCTAAATCAAACCACCAAATGTGGCATAAACGCTTTACTGGCTTCCATCTTGTACAATGACAAATCTACCAAATTAGACAAATCCCCATTCAAAGTTCGGTTTTAAGCGATTTTAAGCAATGCCTATAGTCCCTATCCATATAAGTTAGCACTGAGCACAAGCTACAAACCTAGAATAGATATTATTCAATACTTATCACAGTGAATCAGAAACATGACAAGTTTGAACTAGCAATACTCTTTTTGAAGTTTTACACACCTATATTTAAGAATCCAAAATTAGTATTCTGACTTCAACCACTAATTAAATCTCCTCTACGGGCTCTCAAAAGAAACATTTCAAGTACACTATAATCATCAAAGGGAACATGATAGCCGTGCAACAAGTATTTAGATTTATTACCCTATAAGATACAATGATAAGACAGGTCTGTTTAGAACACAGTAATCTCCTTTACATTCCAACTCCATTTAAACATCTTAACAGTAACATGAATATATAAAACCTTCATTCCCAACACAACATGAACTTTCATCACACACAAGAAATAGTAAATAGCCCTCCTTTTGAATTCCCCTTTAAAAAGATGACATACAGAATAAGATGAAAATTTTATTGTCAATCCTCTTAAAACCATTGACGTACTTTGCAGTACTGGTGCATGTAGGTCCATGATAAAAATTATATGATAGCAAAGTTTTAACATTTCCTATTTATTATTACATGTTCAGTGCCTCCAAGTCGATTTAAACCAGATTCCACATTTAAACCCCCTCCCTTCTCTCTCTTTCTCCCCCTCTCTCTCTCTCTCTCTCTCTCTTTCTCTCTATCTCTCTCTCTCTCTCCCTCTCTCTCTCTGTCACACACACTGTCTCTGTCTGTCTGTCTGTCTATATTAAAAGAAAAAACAGAAGATTTTCAAAAACGTCTGCTAATGCATATCAACAAAACAGACTTGGCTTCATGCAAAGAGATAAATAAGATCATAACTAAGTTTGATCTTGTCCCTTGATGCTTGCTACTATAGGGTTGAGGGTTGAACTGGCTGAGGAGGGGATTTTCTTTCATGATGGAGGCTATAACTTGAAGCCTGTGCTGAAAGGTGTGATACCATAAAGGTTTACCCTTACTCCGGACTGTCATAAACCAGTGAAAATGATTTATTTGCGCTACAAAGAGAAACAGAATGAACTGTGAGAGCAATCACTGTAATGTTGAATTGACAGGTGTAATTCCAAACTACTTTATTCTCATATTTTGATCCCATTAATGTCTGTGTCAGTATGAAGAGTTCCAAACAGGGTGATGACAATCCTGCTGATCAGAACATGCCTGCCTGCCCACCATGTTGGTGCTCTGACTGACCTACATCTTGGAAACCTTTTTCTTTTGCACCCCGCAAATCAATCAG
This sequence comes from Strongylocentrotus droebachiensis, assembly GCA_035222895.1. Lineage (NCBI taxonomy): Eukaryota > Metazoa > Echinodermata > Echinoidea > Camarodonta > Strongylocentrotidae > Strongylocentrotus > Strongylocentrotus droebachiensis. The sequence continues at coordinate 140,581 of JAVYIG010002859.1, forward strand.
CAAGATAAACCAAACATTCTAGATTAGCATGAACACCTTTATATCTCAAATAATACATAGAACATTCTGGCAATTACAATCTCAACATAATGTCGTTTTAGTTGTCATATTTTTGGCACGGTAGGGGAACGTATTTGTAATTGTTTGGCTAAGGGCCAAATGACCCTTTTTGACATGAATTCTAGTATTTAAGAGAGGCAGATCATGTTCAGTGTCCTACCCCTCCTCTAAAGAAAATATATTACTAGATTTACTTCATTGGATAGAGAATGGTACAGCCAAAATATACATGTATCATGAATAAAAGCTTAATGCTTGAGCTAAGGTCAGTCCACCGATTCCAGACTCAACCAAACACATGCCATGGGTGTGGCCGGGCTCATGCATTACCCAAACTTATTTATATGATTACAAGAAGCTATATTCCAGCTAGGTATTGGTAATGGTAGTGTAGTAGCTTTATAGCAGGCAACCGACAAACTGATGAAGATGTTTTAAGGGTACTTAGTAGTAGCTTTATAGCACGCAACCGACGAACTGATGAAGATATTTGAAGGGTAGTAGTAGCTTTATAGCACGCAACCAGTGAACTGATGAAGATTGTTTGAAGGGTAGACTGTTACAATCCTCACTTTAAGCCTGGATCAAACACTATACATAATGCTGACCCTAGTCATAAACCTAACTTAAAGTGACTCAGTAACATTGCCTCAGATTCTGAAACAAAATCCTGGATTTAGCTCATGCTGCAATCATAATTATAAACCTTTAGGTCAGTCAGAAATCCCATGACTTTTACAAGCCGATCGCCTGTCTGATTATCAAGATATTTATGATTGGAAATCAAAATTTTGTTTTTGTTTTTTTATAACAGTTTTTACAACACTACAGTCTATTGGGGAAATGAGTATGGTAACAAAAAATGGTCACTCAAAGATTTTTACTTATTTGAGGCACTTTATGATCATTTTGAAGCGCCTTTTTTTTTATAGGGCTTCAATATTACTCCACATCACAGACACTGATAACACATAGGGCCATGCATCTCAGATTTAACATTCTTACACAATGCATTTAAAACCCAACAACAACCACTAACTTTTATCTTTGATAAAAAAAAGCCAGTGTTGCTGGAGCACTAGTCACAGTGGATAGAGAGTATTCCTAAAGCCTTGGGCAGAGCTAGCCTCTTGTCGATGCCCTCGCGCTGTTGGAGTCTCTAAATTCTGACGAGCGAAGCGAGTCAGAGAAACCGAGGCGCTCGCGCTGAGGGCCTCTTGACAAGTGATCTGAATTATATATTCATGAGACCCGATTTCCTACTGAATTATGCATGTCTAGACCGCAGCGATTGTGTGTGTGTACGTGTGTGTTCGGGATTGCCCAACTAGGCTAGTCTGCAAGCACAGACCCTAATTTGACACTTTATCAAAAAATCATTGTGCCTTGAGAGAAGCCTAGCCCAGCTATCTACTGGTACCTACTGGTTGTACCAATATAGGTCAGGAACAGCTATAGTACGTGGCATATGGTAGTCTTATAGTGCACACTCTCTGTTACGACTGACCAGGGTTTGTGCTTGCAGACTACAACTAGGCGGCCAGTCTCGCTCTCACGGAGGGAATTCGCACAGAGCGGTAGATATTACGTCATAGTAGCTCTCTCTGATTGGATGACTTTCACCGAACTCTGCTGGGTCGGAATATTCGCCAAACAAAGTAAAACATAAGAAATCCAGATCACTTGTCAAGAGGCCCTCAGCGCGAGCGCCTCGGTTTCTCTGACTCGCTTCGCTCGTCAGAATTTAGAGACTCCAACAGCGCGAGGGCATCGACAAGAGGCTAGGGCAGAGCCAGCCTGGACCTGTCACTTTATGGCTGTGGCAGGACTGTAGTCTCATGGTGCAGACACTGTTACACACAACGACTGACAAGGCTTTGTGCCTGCAAACTAAATAGAGAGTGGCCATTCTCCCTGGATATCCCAGGACCTTTCAAAGCCAGGGACCACTTCCTCTTCTATGCTAATAGTGTATATCATCACTTGCTAATTTTGTTCGGCGGCTGCTACCTGGCTGTATGGTATTTCATCTGTCTGACCCATCAAACTCAGCAGACCAGACCATACAGTTAGTGGGCTTGGTATGGCATTCATCAGGGGTGATGCTTGGTACCTCTTTGGTAATCCTCCTCATCAAATCCTCCTGATTACTGCCCTCCTGAAAACACCTCAGGATCCAACCACAAACAACATCCTTCATCTCCATCTTTAAGAAAGAAAATAGATACTGTCTGACTGAGAAGAAGCAAAGAAAAGGGTCATTCTGAACAACGATGACAAGAAAGGTGCAACATCAGATGGACATTTCTAGGGCGTGATTACAGAAGCTTAGAAAATAAAGAGTTTTTTGGACTGAGGGATGGGGCAGGTTGCCTACGGTATATGTTCCATATGCTTGACCTACTAAGCAGGGACTTGTTTGCCTTTTGTTAGCTCTAGACAGAGTTGTGTTACATGTGGTTGAAATGTGTGGAGTTGATGACAGGTCGATGGAATGGCTATTTTGAGGATTAACATAATTCGAGACAAGTTTTGGAATGTTAATGGCAAGTCCATGACCAAAATATATTTTGTTCTTCAAATAATAACCATATACTTGTTATTGACTCTGTGAGTTGGTAAATAAGGTGAGAAAAAGATACAGAGCAAAAATGAAGAACATATGGGAAATGTGAAAATACAAGGAAAAAAAGGAACCCTGTCCATCTCAGTATTTACCACTATCAGCGGATTGAAGCCGTCGCCCGGCTGGCAGAAGGGCGTTAGAGCAGGGGCGACTTGAACACTACTTTTCGAATTATTCGCATTTAAAGATTTGTTTTATATTTAAACTGCTTTCCATCCCGAAAAATGGATTAAAACTTAAAAGACGAATAGAAATGTTATAGTAGAACACGGCCACAATTTTTTTGGGGAAATAAGTCAGCTTTATAAAAGTTTGAGGCGATTTAGTGTTAACGCCCTTCTGCTTAGTGCTTCATTTTTTACCTGAAATTCAAGCTAACGCCCTTCTGCCAGCCTAGGCAATGAAGTTTCTAACAGAATGAATAAATAATTTATTCAATATAAGATTATTGTTAATATGACACACCCATCCATGGAAAGAGACTAGCTAGACTAGTTAGAAGCCTCATTATAATAGGTTCATAATCCAGCATTTGTAATTAAAAGCATCAATTAATGACCTGACTAATAATGATAATAATACATTATGCCTAGCAAACAACTAAAATTGTGTTTCAGTATTAACTGACCCTCAGGTTATAGGCACTAATTAGTTCTTCCTTGGTTTTATTCCAAAAATAAAAATATGACCGGATAAGAACTGAGATCAAGAGAAGATGCTGCCTTCAACCTTTGCAGTGGACATAGTGCATATATTGTTGTTCTTGAACTTTCTCTCTGTCACTTGTAGGCCTCATCTTTTAATCCTCTCCAATTAACTTCCAATAGAAGCAAGATCAGCAATTAAGATTTCTATGTTCTTATATCAGTGGCTATATTACCTGCATTAATGAGGATAACACCATGTGACCAGCTGGTAAAGCTATTATGAGTGAGTAGGTAGGCAGTAGAGGCTAGCTCTTTACAAGGGAAGAGATATTAGTCGCTGGATTAATTACACCTAAAAGGTCATCGTATCATCAACACACTTTGTTTTACTTCTAGTATGTTTAATTAGTTTTTCAGATGGAGACACATTAAGATTACTTAATTGTCTGCTAGTGTTCAAAGATAAATGAAGAATTGACTGCATGGTTTCATTGCTTGAAAGTCACTGATACAAAAACAATAGGAATATCAACTGTAATGATACTTCTGAGAGAACCATAGCACATTAGTTTATCTCTAAAGAGCCATAAAGCCATAAACTCCATGAAAACAGGTTATTAGTTAACGTCTTTCAAGCTCTTGGCAGACCAATTGATGATTCATACTATATTTGTCAACTTTGGACACAATATATTCTTCTGAAATCACCTTTGGATTGCCCTGTGTCAGTACTACATCTACATTATATCATTTCCACAGCCTGCAAGCGTTCCCAAGCAATGCACACAGAAAATAACGATTACAAAATTACAGAAATAAGTTCTTCACTTACGCATTCCCCCCCCCCCCCCATTCTCTGTTTTGCCTTTTAACTTTTTATTTTTTATTTTTCTAAATCAGTTTATTAATCATTCAGAATTCTGCTATCAATATAAACTTTTCTACACATCATATAAACTATCAAATTTCATTAAAAAAATCATTGAACTAAATTCTAACAATATTAATAATAATGACCATAATAGTAGTAGAACTAATAGTAATAACTATAGTAATAATAATAATTACAAGTATAAGAATAAATATGAGTATATTAAATACATGTCATAACAAATAAATAAACTCATAGATAAAAATAAATTTAAAAATAAATGCATAAATAAATGAGTGGTTAAATAAACAACTAAGTAAATAAGTAGATAAATAAATTAATAAATAAATCATCCATTATTATTACTAGTAACATGAGAAGGACTTCAATAGCTAATATTCTACTATAAGATTTTTTTTATCACATAATTATTATCAAACTGAAGTATGAAGTTATCTGTCCCTCGGATTGTCAATCACTCTTGTGGCTATCTCTAATTTGCCATGAGGAGACAGACAGGCAGACAGATATCATAAACAGATCTAACCTCACAATAGTTAAACAAGATATGGACTACTTGTTCTACAGTATGTCTGCCAGCCACTATACTTTCCAACTCTTTCTCAATGGACTCTAATTTACCTGATTTAACTTATTCCTTCCTCCAACCATGCCCCCCCCCTCTCTCTCTCCCTCTCTGTCTTTTGTTTTGTTTCTCCAATTCCCATAAATCCCAACATTATTCACTTCCAATTACATTCATCCTAACCTCTGTGTCTCTTAATTGTACATGTATATGAATTTTGTAAGAATAGAGCCATCAAATAATTATACATTTTATATTTTGATCTATCCTTCCCTTCCTTCTCTCCAGCCTCTCTCATCTCCATCCATCCTCCCCTTGATTCTCCCTCCTCAAACCCCTCTTCCTCACGCACTCCCTTTCCCATTACCCCTCCGATATACATGTACACATTTCCCTCTCTTCCCGCCTTAATTTCACCTTTCTCCCCTCTCTTCCCCTCCTTAATCTCACCTTTCTCCCCTCTCTCCATGTCCTTAATCTCACCTTTCTCCCCTCTCTCTCTCCCCCTCCTTAATCTCACTTTCTCCCCTCTCTCTCCCCCTCCTTAATCTCACCTTTCTCCCCTCTCTTTCCCTCTCCTTAATCTCACCTTTCTCCCCTCTCTTTCCCTCTCCTTAATCTCACCTTTCTCCCCTCTCTTTCCCCCTCCTCAATCTCACCTTTCTCCCCTCTCTCCCTCTCCTTAATCTTACCTTTCTCCCCTCTCTCCCTCTCCTTAATCTCACCTTCCTCTCCTTTCTCCCCTCTCTCCCTCTCCTTAATCTCACATTTCTCCCCTTTCTCCCCCTCCTTAATCTCACCTTTCTCCCCTTCCTCAATCTCACCTTTCTCCCCTCTCTCCCCTCCTTAATCTCACCTCTCTCCCTGTCCTAAATCTCACCTTTCTCCCCTCTCTCCCCCTCCTTAATCTCACCTTTCTCCCCTCTCTCCCCTCCTTAATCTCACCTCTCTCCCTGTCCTTAATCTCACCTTTCTCCCCTCTCTCCCCCTCCTTAATCTCACCTTTCCCCCCTTCCTTAATCTCACCTCTCTCCCTGTCCTTAATCTCACCTTTCTCCCCCTCTCCCTCTTCCACGTCCGTATCCTCAATCTTCCTATTCCGAATCCCATCTGTTTTCTTCTACCTTTCCTCAATATACTCAATATCACTCTCTTCTCCATCATCCCTCCCACTACCCCACCCCCATGGAACATTATTCTCTTTCATCTACCTTTCATCTTTCATTTCCTCATGTCCCCAATGACAAGATTTATCAACTGGTCCCCATCCTACCACTTCTCTCCTCCCCGGTCCTCCCCGGTCCTCCCCCAAGCACCCAATCTCTCACTATGAAAATCCCCTCATCCATATTGCCTATCTACACAGTACCTGTCTACCCACTATCTCATTATCTCATAACTGTTTCTAATAGGTTTGTATTGTCACTCATCGTTATCACAGTAAACCAACATTCTGCAAATCATCTATAGTGTCTGCTGGTATAGATGACAAGCATACTTAGAGCAGCATGCCATGTCTGGTAGATGTATCTACGTAATGATTCCACAATAAGTGCTATCAATCATACCAAGAGTGTTTCACAAACCATTTACTTCCTATAGAGACTTGCCGTTAATACAGACAGCCCTACAGTGAGGGAGTTTATTGATACAAAGAGTAGCTAGCTAGCTCCATGATGCTTCTGAAGATAGATTTTATTACTGATAGAATAGTAATATTTAGACCTAAGTTGGTAGACATAAAAGATGACTCCTTTAAGACCTTGCCCAAGCATCCACTAAAATAAATTTACATTTTGTGAGACTTACACTTCATGGAAATCTCTGAACTGAGTCTACTTTGTACTTTAAAACTGAATAGATCTACGAAATGAACATTCTGTTAACTGTAAACAACAGTGATTTTCACAGCTAAAAAGATTTTGCTAATAAAAAAAAAATCATTGTTGTGTCATTATAATTCATAAAGCTTTCATGAATTGTGAAATTCACCAAAAAAAAATCATGCACACAAAAGTGTTTTTGAATATTTAACAGTATTTGTAGAAGTCGGATAGAATGGTGAAATGTTAAATTTTGATTCATTTTTTGTACAACAAATACAAATGTCTTTATACCGTCAATTCCTGATTCATTAAATTATTGGTTGGAAGTCATGAAAACTTTAAGATAGTGGTTTCAAAATTTCTTAAGAATCTAACCAGCCATTGGAAGCTTTTCTAGTATTTTCTTACTCATTCCTTTTCAAATTCATACATAAGTTTTGATTTAAAGCATAAAATGTTGGCTCAGCAAAATGCAGTGCATGCGTTTTCCTCTACCTTGCTCTATGATTCAAGGAACTGCGCTTTATGCGGGGTCAAAGGTCACAGCACAGCAGTTACCAGGGATATTTCACAGGTCAAAGGGCAAGCCTTTCCTGCACATGACATTGTTCCCCTTCATATAGACGTTGTTATCAAAATGCCAATATTGACTATGGACTCCACAGACTGTCTGACTACCTGGCAAACCAAAATATTGTTGTTATCATAACTCAAACTACTTATTCATGGTTCATAAAATAAAATAGGATTTCTCTCATATCAACTCTGCCCTAGAGGCTTAGGCAGATCTGATTTCTATTAAAGAACAGCATCTCTTCATCATAAATAAACCAAGCAGAGATCATGCAGAAGGCAGGATTTATGAGAAAGTATAATCAAGATATACATGTAAGGTCAAAGAAAATCATAAATGTAATAATTCTTCAAAACTGGGTTCCATCAGAATTCAAAGAAAGACGTATCTTAACAAATATTCCTTCTTCATTTCTCCCCACAAAGACATACACCATAGAGTGTCAAAATATGACAAGATATAAAAAGCAGGACATACTTGCAATACAGTTATACAAATTTTTACAATTTTGTTCTGTTTATAAACAAATCAAAGTCTAGGTTTCGATCGTATGATGATATAAGATATGCCTTTAGATGAGCACTGTTCCAGTGATCACGTACTCTCCATTTATCAACAATGATTGCAGTCTTGGTCTACCATGTGACAGTCTTCATGTCGGACTCACATTTCAACTCTTCAAACTTTCTTTCTCTCATAATATGGAAACAAATATGAAAAGGTCAAATCTATATGTGGATAAGCAGGGAAGAAAGATGGTTATAAAACTCCCAAATCTGTATTTCAATGCAATCATTCTAGTAGAGAGATAGAGCTTCCCTCTAGGAGACAAGAACATAATATAGTCTACTTCAAAAGCATTCTCTTTAGTAAAATACAAAGAATTAACAAATAGAATCGCATTTGCACACCTATAGCTAGATGGATAGCATCTTTCCACCAAATTGGCCAACCATAAGGAAGGAAATTTCTTATCCACAAACAAAAAACTAATTATTTCAAAACAAATTGCCAAATGAGTATATTAAGAGAGAATATGACAAGCTTTCAATACAATTTAAGCATATTCTAATACTGATTTATGCTCCATTCCCAACTAGTGCATTTATAGTTAGGATATTAGCCAATCGAAGAAGATATTTTATCTAAACAATATTTTCAATTGATTTAGAGTAAAATTTAAAAAAGGTGAATAATAATAATAAGATAAAGCTTAATCTCATCACATGCTACCTGGAATGGTGTATTGACAAACATTCAATACTGCCAGCTTGCACAACAATGACATGTAACAATTCATGCAGATTGGATGTCATCTAAATTCAGAATGCTGCAAAATATTGCATGCAAGCTATTGACGGTTATCCTTTTGATTTCATTGGGGGGGGGGGGGGGGGGGGCAGGGTCCTGTGTATTGAGAATATGGAGTACCTACGATGACTGAAATTGTAGGAAATGAGAAAAGTTTGTAAGGAGATTTACGAGGTCTTGTTTCCGTTAATCCCATGTTTATGACCTTGGTAGGTATGGTCTAATTTCATCCTCATTATATTCTGGTTTGATCAAAGTGCTTCATTACCAACTTCCATTTGAAATGTTATAATGTCCGTTAGAAACCAGAAGGGCATTAACTGTGTGTTAAAGTATATGAGTTGATGCCCTTCTGCATGGCTCCAAACAGATTATCTTTGTGAAATTGAGTTTTCCCACGAGATGAGCTGCAGAAAACTCAAGTTTTATTTGAATCTATCGTACCAAATCTTTTTGAAATTCCAAATGGTGATTTAGTCATAAAATGCTTAATGCTTTAAAAATGAGAATGAGGCAAAGCTGTTAAAAAATATATACAGCTTCCCAAATGTTTATGTTTTGAGATAGAAAGCATAAACAAATATTACTAATGTATCAAATTAATGATCAAACTACACCTTTTACCGACACACGCCCCATAAATGCAGCATAATAATAAAGAAAGGTTATTGGCCTTTTCTCCATAAAATACTTTGTCAGTCTGTGGTCTGCCTCTTATCATATCTTTGGCAAAGTGACAATGTCTATGGTTTCATTGTGTGAAGTGGCTCCTACAGTTTACTCCATGTTACAACACTTTTTTCATTACACCCTTGTGCAGAACGATACAATAATGAAATATAAAATCCACACTTAAATCATCTACAATTGTACTCAGACTTGCAAACTACTATTACTGAAACAGGTGAATCTGGAACAACCTCAATAGAAATCATCAACAATAACCTTATCTCCAGTAATGAATGCTCAAAGGTTGGAATATATGTATAGTTGTGAAATTGTGAATACAGACAAGAGAATGAGGGGTAGAACAGGTAGTTTCAAATGACTAGCAGCCTTTTCACACACAGCTAAAATTCATCGTATCTAGTGATGATTAGAATCATCGTAAAGTTTTAAACATGTTTATAGACAAAATTTCCCAGTGTGAATATCGTTTATACGATGTTGGGATAGATACGAAGTCGCGATCCATACGCCCCTAAAAGCAGGCTGCAGATACGAAGTTCGTATCTAGTGAGCTTGACATTTTGTGTGTGAAAGGTTATTCGTGTTTAAACGTGTTTCAGACGTGTTTAAACTGAATGGAGCGTGCGCTTTGATTGATGTGACATGACCTTCAATGCGCAATGGCACTACTGCGCATTTTACGAGCAGTAGTTAATCACGAAACTATTAACGATCGCACCGAAATTTCTGTGTGTGAAAGGCTCGTGATTAGTTTAAACACGTTCGAAACACGTTTAAACTAGTCATGTTTATAGAATTTTAGCTGTGTGTGAAAAGGCTGATGGTAGATCAGGTTGTTTGCTTTGATCTGGTATTTCTGGATGATTGCATGTTACATTCCACTAAGCACTTTGATGATACACTCTGGTGATCATCTGTCAATTAGTCACATATTGTGTCCCTATTTGTACATAATATCTAGGAGAACAAGTTTTTATGAAAAGCATATCATTCTATTAAATAAATCCTTTACAAAAATGGAGATGATGACTAAATTTGTCAATGCAAGATGGAGTGTATTTATACTAAGTTTACCTTTTAGTTTCACTCTCAAAAAATATCAGCATTACCATTTTTGTTGCATCCTCTTTGTGTTTGTGTAGGTATATCTCTGCCTGCCTCTCTCTATCTCTCTATGAGAAACACACTGGCCCGAATTCACAATGGAGGTTTAAATTTAACCCATGGTTTAAATCTTCATTTACATAACCCACGGTCTAAAATTAGCACGTAATAAGTGCGACGCAGTCAGAGGTTTAATATTAGACGCGTGCAAAGCAAGGTACGCTTAATTTGCGCTAATATTTAAACCATGGGTTATGTATTAAAATGAGGGGTTAAACCATGGGTTAAGTTGAACCTCCTTTGTGAATTTGGGCCATTCTGTCTGTCTGTCTGTTGCTGTCTTTCTGTCTGTCTGTCTCTCTGTCTCTCTATTTCCCTTGCTCCCTCCCTCCTTCCCACCCTCCTTCCTATCCTCCATCCCTCCTCCTTCTCTCCCCCTCTCATTCTTTTATTGTCTTCCTTTCTTGTTCTTTCACCGTCATTCTCTCTACTCATCTATAACCTTCAATATTTATAATGTTTTTTCACTGTATAGTTCGTCTTTTGATCTCTTATATTAAGCCTAAAAATGCAGAAGAAAAAATATTACATGCAGTCACACTTTTCCAGTATTTTTAACTTTAAGGGAATAAACAGGTCCTGAACTCTCCATCATATTGGACCGACAAACCATCTCCAGCCTTGCTATGTAGAGTAGAAAGCATTTAACAGAGTTCATTGCTGAGATGCAAGAGAACAGCTGTAGATATTGTTGAGGTTATAGATTTGTAATGAGATCCAACAGAGAGGTAATGTGTACAAGACCAGACTGTCTCCCTCCTCATTCTCTCTCTCTCTGACTGACTCCTCTCCAGAGTCAGTCAAGGTTTACACTTAGCAGAGATGTTGTGGTCCAGTGGATTAGTCTCTGAACTGTGAACTACAAGGTTCAGGGTTCCATTCCCTGTTAATGCACTAATGTCCTTTGGCAAGACATTAATCTACATTGCCACACTCCACCCCGGTGAGGTTAATGGGTACCTGGCAGGAATTAATTCCTTGAAATGCTGGAGCGCTATAGGTGGCAGCCATGCTAAAGAAGGAATTATTATTTTGGATTGCTATATGTAGGAGTACCTGCAATCACAGGACAAACGTAGTTTCTTGAAAGTACCCGCAATCATAGGACAAATTCACACACTCATTGGCTTGATCACTTCATCTGGCTATGAACGTCCCATAACCATTAACGTGTAGTAGATCAAAATGTTTGATATTTCTATAAATCATGAGAGATCAGCTTCTGTCTCCAATGAGATGTTTGACCCACGTCATTAAAATACCTCTCTATTGCTCAATTTCCAACAAATCATAATCCTAATTTACTTTGTGAGATAAATCATATCTTATATCCACAATCCATTGAGACAGCATTAAAACAAAAACCCCACAATTGTATTTCTTGAAGAATATATGAATAAATGTTCATTATCTCAGATATGCTGCTGGCACCACTGGAATTAGCTTTTCAAGGGCAAATATTGAATCTATAAGCAATAAAAGTATTGATTTAATAAGTCCTAGATGACGAGAGTAGATATCATTAATAGTGTCTGATGTTGAAGTGGTTGGAAACAACCAGTCTGGAGCCAATCTGCTGATTACAAAAGAGATAAAAATATAAAATACCAAGAGCTTCTGATAGCACAAGTCGCCTGATACAGACAACAAAATTAATTTATATAACTTGACACATATAACATATTTAATAATGTGTATGTATTTAGAGCCATAGGTCAATTCCTTCATTGCTTTTCCCCCTTCATATAAAGTTTTCATGATCTTTAAATAATTTATATCTTTTGAATTCACAATACTTTATATTTCATTTTTCAAAGCTTTGATTCTTTATTTAATTGTTGAAAGTTCTCTACTACTGGCATTTTATTTACCCCAAAAAAGAAATGAATCTCATGTGCCAAATTGTCAATGGCACATTGAAATCTATCGCAAATCAAACAAAGTACATTATTAAATCTTTTTAGAGTTTTTATGGCCATAGTATGAAAAGGGTTTAGGTGTGCCATTCAAAGCCTAATACAGATTTATGTTAATATTTGAAGCTACTTCACTATTATCATGTAGCACTATTATATATTTGGGAGTCTTCATAATTACTTTAGACTCGTCAACACATCAAGGAAATAGAGTAAGTCAAATAATGATGCAAGAACAGGTAGTACTCCTAATCATCAATCTATGTAGATGCATAGCAATGCTGTCATAATTGTAGGGTAAATTATGATAGCCGAGGAGAGAAAGCTCTGCATACATGCACTGTCATATTCCACACTTGAAAGTCAATATTTACAGGTAGGTTCTGGAATTCTCTATTGCAAACTAACTTTGGTATTTCTTGATCATGCATGCATGGGCACTAACAGTGAAGAGAGCAAATATGATTGAAGTACAATCAATGGAAGATGGTAGTCATGCCTGATGAGAACCTATATGTATGTAGAGAAGATTCACTCAAAGGAATAGTCGGTAAATAGGATGAAAAACTCCTGACCCACTAAGCCCGTCTTCATCAGCTCCAGTTTGCCAAATAACTTGCTGTTTTCAGACTCGGAATATTAACCTGAAGCTTGAATTGCGTCTTCACCAGACCAATACGCTCATCACAAACTAGATCGGACAGGCACAAATTAGCCCGCTATTTCCCAAATAGCGGGCTATTTTGGAAACAAGACCAAGATTTCTTGGGATATTGTCTTGACCAAATATATCCCTAATTGCAACTGCGGGCTGATCAAGACACAAATTAACTAGTTAATTTGCGATCGGGATAGTTAAAATAGCGGGTTATTTGGCAAACTCAAGCTGATGAAAACAGGCCTACTGAAGACAAAATCACATAACATGAATCGAGATTCCAAGATACTGTTGACCTTGCTTGTAACAGGTTAAACAATATACAGAATCACTGGTGTTAAATTATTTAGCTGCTGCACACAAATAGCATGGAGATGGTAGATTGACTCTGAATATAACAGTTCCATTTTATAGTAACAGCAATTGCAAGATGTAATGCATCAAGTATTTCATGTTTCTGAGTACACTTAAAAATGAAACCAAAGCAATAATATAAGTATCTACCAATACAATATCTTTCTTTGAAGTTATACAAATTTACTACTACCACTATACCATTTTTGTATTCAATGAGTACAAAAGGACTGCTAAATTTACCAGATTTCATAAATATTCCCCAAATCTTCTATTTGAGCCATCAATCCTTTAAAGTTAGACAGGTGTAACCAAAAGAAAATATTCATACCATGACAAGCAAACACATGTCATGGAACACAAATTACTAATATTTTCAAATACCTTCTTTTAATTCATATATAATAATATATATGACTTCCCATTTCAATAAACCATGACAACTGTTCCTTAAGAACACAAAAGTGACACGCATTAGTTGGTATAGTCAATATTTTGCAACTTAATTTCTGGGATTGATTGATTTTTTAAAAAATTCTCTGACAGACATGTCATGCTTCACAAGCATATCTACAACTAAAGTCTGTAATACATTACTAATTCAAAATGAAAGATCACCAGAATTGACATTTTCTCTACTATTCATTTGAATTTCTTTTGTTTTCTTGTTAATATTGATTATTTCATCATCAAATATTCAGATGCATCAATAACCTCCTACATACATTCTTGATGTACTTTCTTGACTTCTGTACTTGCATGCATCTGGTACAATTTTGGCGTTGACATAACGTTTTCAAATTTGTTATCAAACCATCACTCATTTCTCCTTAATGGAAAATATTGCTGCCAGCAAATTTACAACATGTGTGCCGAAATTATATTTTATATGACCTCTCTTAAAAGGAGAAAGCACAATATTTTGTCACCTTTTTGTAGAGCTTTTGCAAGCACCTACTACAGAAAGGGGAGTAAAACGACTTTGACACAGAAAGACATAACAAACGTTCTGCCAGCGTGTCAAAAACATGAAAATTGTACTCCCTTAAATGCCTACCAGGGGGATTTATCTGATTTGAACATTGTGTTCCCAGTCAACAGTGTCCAAATCTGAAGGACTAAGCAAGCAAATAGTCACCCATGAGAAGTTAACAAGAAATATGACTTGAAAATAGCTAAGGGCCAGGGATTAAACCATGATCTAGAAATTGGAATTCAATGCCGAGTTGGCCAATTTCAAAATAGTGTATTCCACGGACTCGTGAAGTGAGAATAAATTTAGCTTTCTGAACAACAAGCAGATGAGGATAGATGAGGAAGTTTTCACTATTTACAATTCTATGTGAGCTAATCTCAGGATAAAATCTGCACTTTCTACAACAACATCAAAAGGTCACCAGGACAACACAGCCAGCGTAGGCCTGTTTCCATTATACCATGTTTTGAATATAGTCCATTAATTCTCACCTAGAAACATTAGCCAAGTCACAAGTAGCTCAAGCTAATAATATTCTACTATTTTCAACATTGTATATATATTAGGATATTTGTTCAATCGGAGCAAACCTGGGACTGTTTGTAAACAAATTCCTGCTATTTGGCTAATTAGTGCACTAACTCATCAATAAAGATGCACTGTCTCAATCAAACATGAAATGTTGTGAAACCACACATTCCAATGAGATGTGAGTGAAATAGTTCTACTTATTGTTTCATGAGACAGTACCCTGCAAAACAGCAATGGAAATATCTACTTGTCCTCTTATTACAACTCAGTATGGTGCTGCAATAACATGCCTCACTCTTAGCTCCCCCAAAATCCTTACTATTTCCAGGCTTACAAATGAAGTAATTAGCTACATGCCTGCCTGCATACCAAGATTTCCAATTTGAGAAGTTCAGGGTTTGCAATTTAGTGAGTAAAGATGAAAGAATGTTTATGCCCAGGCTCAATAGACCTGTTTAAACCTGTCCTGCAGATAGAGGGTCATTTCTGTACAGCTTTCATACATCACCCTAGGTATGTACAGGTAACTCATGACTCCTGCCTGCTCTACACTCTGTTTTTATCTGTGCTTCTTATTTTTGTCTCGTGTGAAATCAGTGGTATTGCTCCAACTGAAAAGAGGTTTGAGGTTTCAAGAAGTAACATAAGAGCATGCGTTATTGTGGGATTTGGGAAAGGGTTCTTCTAACAAAATGTATCTTCAGGTCTATGACCCATAGATAAGATACTTAACTGCTGCTGGTATATACTTGAAAAGTGGGTTGCCCCAATGAAAAAAACTACTGCATACAAATCAAGTCAAGTTGTATTGCACTTTTTTAAGCTCAGTGGTGGATAAAAGGGTGAAAAATTTGCAAACCTGTTAAACTAATGAATACTGTGTATTTTCTTTATTTCAATTGAAGCACAAGGGCTTACTGCACGTTTGGCCATAAATACCCCCCCCCCCTCCCCCTTTAACCCACTCTTTCTCTCTTTCTCGCTGGCTCTCTCCCACTTTGTCTATCCCATTCTCTCCCTCTCTCTCTCTCTCCCTCTCTCTTCCTCCTGCATGTTGCCTATTGTAAACAATTAAAAAAAACATTTCACAAGATCAAGAAGAGAGTAATAATGCACAAAAACTTGAAAAGGGGGTTGTCTCTTTAAAACATAATGTAACAACATTTGATGTTGCTTGGGGTTCCCAGGCTCACAAATGTCAGAGAATCCAAACAAGGCAGAAATTGAGAAGTGAACGAGGGTGATCCAACAACAACATTACCCTCAAGTCCTCCTGGCTCCTAATCCTTTATCATTTTTCAGTCTAAATAGGTCCTTATCACAAGGCAATCATTAGGTTTAAGTGACTGATTGAGCTTTCCCTTTGAAAGACCTTAACTCAATTACCTGATCAGAACCTAATTGTAATGTCCTACAATTAACTCCCCCATAGGCAATGTTGAGGAAACACCAATATGCATGTTCCATGTTAGATTTCACCTCTTACATACTCCACTAACAACATGGTAAAAGAAAACAATCTCTCTCTCTCTCAAATTGATCTTATCTGACATCTACCCAAACTATTAATATAGTGTCTGGATCACTTTTTCATTCTTCCAAATTCTGATTGTAATGAATCAATCAAGAAGTAATATTTTGGCTGCAGCTAATAAAAAAGCAGCAAATTTGAAAAAATGTTTGCCCCAGAGTGCAAAAGAACAATTTTTCTCACTGTAATTGGAGTGTAAACTGGATTCACTCACCGTTTATTTCACGTACCATAAATCTAGACAGAAATCTATACAGAGAAAAACTCTCTCCATGTATATCAACTTTAGATCTCTTTAATCACAAGATTAGTCCTCAAATAAAGTTCAAGAAAATTCTGTTGGCAAGGCGTAAAATCTGAAAAGAACAATTGATTCAGGAATTGTTGACTTAGATGAGATGTGGTAGACAATAGACCTACTACAAATCCCTGGTATCAATCTGTCTATGGACCTACTGACTCAGATGAGGTGTGGTAGACCATGGAACTACTACGAATCCCTGCTATCAATCTGTCTATGGACCTACTGACTCAGATGAGGTATGGTAGACCATGGACCCACTACGAATCCCTGCAATCAATCTGTCTATGGACCTACTGACTCAGATGAGGTATGGTACACCATAGACCTACTACGAATCCCTGGTATCAATCTGTCTATGGACCTACTGACTCAGATGAGGTATGGTAGACCATGGACCTACTACAAAACCCTGGTATCAATCTGTCTATGGACCTACTGACTCAGATGAGGTATGGTAGACCATGGACCTACTACGAATCCCTGCTATCAATCTGTCTATGGACCTACTGACTCAGATGAGGTATGGTAGACCATGGACCTACTACAAAACCCTGGTATCAATCTGTTTATGGACCTACTGACTCAGATGAGGTATGGTAGACCATGGACCTACTACGAATCCCTGCTATCAATCTGTCTATGGACCTACTGACTCAGATGAGGTATGGTAGACCATGGACCTACTACGAATCCCTGCTATCAATCTGTCTATGGACCTACTGACTCAGATGAGGTATGGTAGACCATGGACCCACTACGAATCCCTGCTATCAATCTGTCTATGGACCTACTGACTCAGATGAGGTATGGTAGACCATGGACCTACTACGAATCCCTGCTATCAATCTGTCTATGGTCCTACTGACTCGGATAAGGTGTGGTAGACCTGTCCCTTGTATCAATCTGTCTACACCTTAGCTGTCTACTACCTTCAGGATGACAACATTCTCCAATCCAAACAGATTAATTGCACTTCATCTTATCACTCACAAGGCCTAACAATTTGATTTATCTCCATCTTGTATGTGACTGACTGTCAGGTCTCATGTACCCTCTAGACATAAGCTTCAGGGAGATGACTGAAAGAAAAAACAATTGTACATTTCAATTGTTTCAGTACATTCTGTACAATTCTAATCCTTGTACAGTTCTTGCACACCAATCGCGGTTCTTTTTTTTCTCTCCCTCTAACTTTACATACTGCATTTTTCAAATTCTTTAAAGGAAACTAAACCTTCACTTAAAGATAATAATAATAATAATATTTAGCTGAAAGAAGGAATATTGTAAATTAGGGAGATTTAAAAAAAAAGATATGATTCCATGTGATATGGAGGATCTCCCATTCTTATTATTTATCAAGTTTTTGTTCACAACAATACTCACACACGCATATTTACTTGGTTGGGTAATCCCTTTGGCAGCTCACTCAGGAAGCTATACTGGGATGGTAGGTGAGGCGAGTGACTACAAGGAGTGTCATGAATTGCTACACAACATTACGTTATACATCATTTCTTTATAGGATTTTCAGAATGACAACAACAAAAAAACTTATCGTTGAGCTAAACAAAGACTGGTCTAAGCTGAACGAAGGGTTAGTGTCACACATTCCAAACAATATGAGCTTGTCAATCCATGGTCAGTTTAGAACCACTCAATGTCATCTGTCATCTCTGATATTATATCATTTAGCTCACAGCACTGACCCACATGTTATTCAAAGAGACCTGTTTTTCTACCTTACTGGTGGATCTAGAAACTTGATGCAAGGTCAGATTCCAGCATGGAAGTAAAATGAAAATTACCAAACAACATCCCCTTTCCTCCATACAAAACACAAGTAGTATAACTGTCAATCATGTTGGTCAAATTTTCTTTAGAAAAGTGTACTTCTGCAAAATACAATTTCATCTCCGAACTGATATGCTTATGTAAAGTCACTTGCTATATCATTAAATCTTTATATCTAAAATAATATCGTAGGAAAATAATTTCACTTCTTTAATTCAATGCAGAGGCGCTTGTAAATTGCTTCAAGTTCAATAGTATACAAACATTTACACATATACATACATGTACATGGATACATGTATCATCTGCTGGGAGTATACAGCCTAGGTGCTAAACATCCAACTGGTTCCCAAGCAAACAATTATTGATAAATAGTTGTTATTGTAATTAGTTTGTTTGGAAACATCTCTTTCTTATCTTCATCCTATATGATACGACCAGGGAAATGAGAGAGAGAGAGAGATAGTGGTGATTGCCTGTGGCTAGTGCCTGACCAGCAGAGCAAGAGAGAGAGAGAGAGAGAGAGAGAGAGAGAGAGAGAGATAGTGTGGTGATTGCCTGTGGCTAGTGCCTGACCAGCAGAGCAAGAGAGAGAGAGAGAGAGAGATAGTGGTGGTTGCCTGTGGCTAGTGCCTGACCAGAAGAGCAAGAGAGAGAGAGAGAGAGAGAGATAGTGGTGGTTGCCTGTGGCTAGTGCCTGACCAGCAGAGCAAGAGAGAGAGAGAGAGAGAGAGAGAGAGAGAGATAGTGGTGGTTGCCTGTGGCTAGTGCCTGACCAGCAGAGCAAGAGAGAGAGAGAGAGAGAGAGAGAGAGAGAGAGAGAGTGATGGTTGCCTGTGGCTAGTGCCTGACCAGCAGAGCAAGAGAGAGAGAGAGAGAGAGATAGTGGTGGTTGCCTGTGGCTAGTGCCTGACCAGCAGAGCAAGAGAGAGAGAGAGAGAGAGAGATAGTGTGGTGATTGCCTGTGGCTAGTGCCTGACCAGCAGAGCAAGAGAGAGAGAGAGAGAGAGATAGTGGTGGTTGCCTGTGGCTAGTGCCTGACCAGAAGAGCAAGAGAGAGAGAGAGAGAGAGAGATAGTGGTGGTTGCCTGTGGCTAGTGCCTGACCAGAAGAGCAAGAGAGAGAGAGAGAGAGAGAGATAGTGGTGGTTGCCTGTGGCTAGTGCCTGACCAGCAGAGCAAGAGAGAGAGAGAGAGAGAGAGAGAGAGAGATAGTGGTGGTTGCCTGTGGCTAGTGCCTGACCAGCAGAGCAAGAGAGAGAGAGAGAGAGAGAGAGAGAGAGAGATAGTGATGGTTGCCTGTGGCTAGTGCCTGACCAGCAGAGCAAGAGAGAGAGAGAGAGAGAGAGAGAGAGAGAGAGATAGTGGTGGTTGCCTGTGGCTAGTGCCTGACCAGCAGAGCAAGAGAGAGAGAGAGAGAGAGAGAGAGAGAGAGATAGTGATGGTTGCCTGTGGCTAGTGCCTGACCAGCAGAGCAAGAGAGAGAGAGAGAGAGAGAGAGAGAGAGAGAGAGAGAGATAGTGGTGGTTGCCTGTGGCTAGTGCCTGACCAGCAGAGCAAGAGAGAGAGAGAGAGAGATAGTGGTGGTTGCCTGTGGCTAGTGCCTGACCAGCAGAGCAAGAGAGAGAGAGAGAGAGAGAGAGATAGTGGTGGTTGCCTGTGGCTAGTGCCTGACCAGCAGAGCAAGATAGAGAGAGAGAGAGAGAGAGAGAGAGAGATAGTGATGGTTGCCTGTGGCTAGTGCCTGACCAGCAGAGCAAGATGACAACCACAAACAGTGTTAGGAATGTGTACAAATAGTCTTTCTGCCTGATTGAGTGTGATTCCCCTTGAGGTATCCATGGCTCAACTTGGTGACCTCGGTGACCTCACAGCCGAGGTCATGTCCTCCTCAGGTCACTCTGCCTGGCTACTTCCCATTCTTCATCTTGTCTTCATTATTCGAGCCACAGGCCAGGTAGGATAGGAAAATTATACCAATCTTTCCCCTGCAAATATTTGCCTCTTTTAGTCAATGTAAACCCTTTGTTTTAAAGCATACCCTTCGTGTAACCATGTAATTAGTCAAATTGGTAGTGCCAATATATTGAATATTCAATGTAAATTGTACACATAATGGGATTTTAAAGTATACTAGTTACATGTAGGCCAATAAGCTTCCACAGTACCTGGCACCAACAAACTGTAATACTAGCATCCTTGTTTGTTGTCAAAGACATCATTGCTGATTTAGTGAATTGGCACTTATGCATGTAAGTATCAGTTTGCAAAGCAAAGCCAGCATCACATTTACCTGCTCCAAATCTTTTGTTTTACCTTTATAACTACACCCCTTTCATGATTGAATACCTTATATTACCAATGTTACGAACAGACTGTGTCACAGTAATGTCACTTTGTAACAAGTCTATTTGTTCATGCTGTCAGTGTCAGTGACATAGACATGGCATTATCTTTAGAATCAATTAGATTAGTGCACCATTAAAGAGCATGTCAAAACAACATGCCAATGTTTTAATACTCCAGGCCGGCCGGCCAGCTCCCTGGCCAGGCCTGGGCTGGGCTTGACATACCTGCTCAAGGTGACATCATACACTGGTTCAACCTGTATCAACTATTTCTGATTCACATGCCTATCATTTATATGTAGGCCTAAATATTTAGACACGCTACAGATACATTAGTTTGTAACATGTAGATATGTATATATGGATGTATTGTTTAGTACGAGGTAAATGAGTACCTAGCAGGAATTAATTCCTTGAAATGCTAGAGCGCTGTAATGGCAGCTAGGCTAAAGCTGGAGTAATATATATTATATTATATAATTTGTGCACCTAGGAATAGAATTATCTAGATAGACGGCGCTATATAAATGCCTATTACTATTATTATCATTATGTTTGTTTTGTATATATATATATGTTATTGAATGATGTAGGTATGGCAATGTCTCAAGGCTTAGATTGCCAAAACCTCTGTATGTTTCTCTATGCAGTATTACTGTGATGTGATCGTTATTTTAAGTGACTGCTAAGAAAGCATAAATGCTTGTAAGCAACCAGACGGTCGACAGCTTTAGGTCCTCTCCGAGAGACCTGGTAATGAGGATTAATGCCTTACCAAAGGGCACTAGCGCATCGCCTTGGACCCCGTTCTCACTCACTTTGAAAGTGGTCTTAGTTAGACCGCTCCAGAGGAACGGGTCTTGAGGAACGGTTTGCGAGCGTTCACACTCCGAGCAGTTTTTTATGGCTCAAACCGCTCCACGAGTCAAAGTGGTCTTGTTGCTATGGCAGCGCAGGTCAGCAGGTCAATTTTTTCGCGCGCGGAATACAAACCGTATGTACCGTACTACATGTTTCGCACGGAACGTCACTAGCTCACTTCCGCTCAAAGTACGCTTCCGTTCACATTGCACGTTAGAGCGGTCCAAACCGCTCTTAATAAGACGACCTCTCGAGGTGGTCTTCTGGAGCGGTCCAGAAGTCCACTTCTTGGACCACTTTGACCGTTCTCACTCACCTAAGAACTGCTCCTGAGGAACGGGTCTTAGTTAGACAGCTCCGACGAAGTGAATGAGAACGGGGTCTTGGTTTCAAAGCCGGGTCACCGGATTACGAGATCACTGCTCCACCGACTGAGCTATCGCGCCTCCTTGAGCTGTAAATGTATCATGGTAGTAATTTCCTTTTTAAGGTCTACTGCTATTGTTTGCTTATTCTCATGTTAATAAAACCATGTAACGTGACGAACCATGCAGAGATAACATAAATAGATTATGTGTATAACCACCATCATGACTTGTCTGGGATGCTTGAGTGAAGGTAGATGAGTGCTAAGACGATGGATGGTAGTGTGAAAGGTACTAACCTAGCAAATTAGAAGTAGTTGGCATTCTTGGCATTCCACTAGATGGTTTAAGGTGTTTAGGAGCTACAGGAGAACTGTCATTACCTCCTACCACCAACCTACCCAGTTGTCAAGCCAAGGCATTTCCACCTCTTAGAATGACTTTAGTGCCTATTTATACATGTGGATTGTAAGCCATAGCCAGAGATTGAATAGAATGGTCACTTTGCTTAGCACCCAATGTTACCCCCCTCATGAGATTTGATGTTAATTACTTAATACATTACTATGTGCCCTGTAGTACAAGGAAATGAGTGAGATTAAGATGAGGAATGCCCATTCTCTTGCTCTTCTAATGAGTATAATTAAGTAGATGCCATGATGTCTCAATTAAACATAATCAGGATAGTCTATAAAAACTAATCAGTTTATTTGGAGTAAATTGGTTCTATCTGAATTGAATTTTTGAATTGAATTTATTTATTCACCACCATTGAAAACATTGAAACAAAAGATAAATGTACAATGACAATGTCAATATAACATAAATGTATGACATGAATTATAAAAAAATACATGTTCTACAGCGATATACATGTACATTATGACAAAGATAAAGTAAACTTTGCTTCAAGAGTAAAACAATAAATGACTATTTACAATGAGTTTGTGATCGATGGTAAAATAGAGTCAAAAATAGCACATGTGCTAGTCGAGTCTGACTCTCGTTATCTATAGCCTAAAATAAAGTTAATTTAAAAATATATGATGGGTTTCCAAATCTTATAAATAATTTTCCTCTCCTATTCCTCCTCCTTCCCTCTCTCCTCTTCCTTCTTCTTCTAGACCTTTCTCCTCTTTATATTCCAGGAGGAAAAAAAGATATACCTAATATGCAAATCAATAACACCATATTAGTGCTCCTGTACAAATTATGCATATTCCAAGAAAAAAATATCACTGAAATATTGAAGTGCATGTATCATCATATCTTATACAGCAGACACTAGTACCTGAATTCTATTGTATATGACATGTTGGACAGTTCGTACCGATAATCAAGAAAGTTCTATTTTCCTTGAGGTCAGAATAATTGACAGTTAACTCTACTCAAATGAAAAGATTTGTTCTACTTCCCTCATAGTATAACATCCCACTCTATGGTGAGCATTGGGGTTTGGAGTTATTAACCTTTTGGGCCACAATCACTGGTAGTTCTTACCTAAATCACTTGTGATGTGGTTAGTTTAACAGGGCCATGAGGTCACTGAACTATACCTTACAGCTACCAGCTGTAGACAGTACTTGATGTGTCACACCAGATACAACAATACAAGTTAGACCCCTACCATTTTCAAGTGAAAGCAACTGAATTTCCTCAAAATCTGAAATTGCATTGGGGCTTGTAGTGAAGTTGTACACATCAGACTTTGTGGAATTATCAATGTAGAAGTGGTGAGGTCTAGTGGATAAGTCTCCGGACTGTAAACCACAAGGTACCGGGTTCAAATCCTGCCACGATACTAATGTCCTTTGACAAGACATTAATCTACATTTACCACACTCAACCCAGGTGTAGTTAATGAGTACCTGGTAGGTTTCATTCATGTGGAAGGTAAAGCCAATGTAATAATATACAAAGTCCTTTGGAGGCACATAGAGACAATATGTGATATGCACTATACAAGAAAGGTATGTTATCATTATTACAGATCTGCATGTAAAAGTTTCACACACAGCGACTCAGAAAGTATTCAGTACTCTTTCAGATGTGGAGTTTATGATGATGACTTTTCTTTACATGGCAGTTCATCTTAGGGTGTTAGGTAGAGAGTGTGCACATGAGTACTCACTTGCAGGTGAATTGGATGTACGTGGTTATATTAACATCATTATCAGATAGGCCTACCTTTCTATCAGTCATAAAAGTGACATCCACTGTTGGTGATTAGATTTAATCCACTTAATCCAATTTCCCAATAATAACCAAAGATATTTCTGCTTTGCTTCAAAGCCACCTGCAATCAAAGTTGCATTTTCCTATAATTCTGGTCTATATAATAAACTTTCTTAATTTTGACTTTTAAAGTAAATTGTTCTTGTGCGAAGTGTGACTTGTGGATGCTCTGCACTTGACAGCGCGGAAGTAAGGAGAGTCAGGTGAGCAAAAACAAAATAATTCATTTGTGTTTTCAGAGGGTGTCTTTACACTTTACACAGCAAACAGATGCATAGTTTCAGCCAGAGTTTGAAAAAGACACTGCCGAAGTGGAATTTAGATCTGGGGTTTACCTTTCACACAGCTTTTGATGGAACACCATCATGTGAGAACAACCCAGTGTTTCTGCTTACAGTGTAAATGACACTATAGAGGAATACATACCATCAAGTACTCAATCATTGCCCTAGCACTTTGTAGCACTGACAAGGATAGCAGCCAAGTATCCATTAGACAATCCATCAGTGTAGACAAAGCATCTAATGATGAAGGAGACCATTCTACTTCCCAATACACTAGTCTTGTACTACAACAGCATCAAACTAAACTAAGATTGGGAGATTGAACATTTGCATGCAGAGGCCCAAGACTATGGAATAACTTTAATACCATTAGAAATTAGGAAATTACCATCGTTAAGTACTTCAGTTTGAACTATCATTCACACTACTGGAAACGCCCATAAAACACTGTCTGTGTTTGAGATAGCACAGGAGTGAGGAGATTCACGTGACCAAAAACCACAATAATTTATTAATATTTTGAGGTGGGATTTTAGAATCTGTTTTTTCATTGTGTTTATGGATAGTTGCCAAACAACTTACAACAAAACTCCAGCATATGTAGAAGAAAAAACTGTTCCCTGGTCCTATAATGGGCTGGTCTGACATCCAGACTAGTTTTCATTCTTCCAACCTTCCTCCTCCCACTCTATCAGACAACACATCAGCTCAATCTGTGACCATTAGATAACCCATCCATCAGCTCTCCTATCTGCAAAAGATCTCACTCATGATGTGTATCAACTCGACTCTATCTTGACATTCATTTCCCGATGACAATTAAAGATGTTTCATTTGATACCAGCCCCTTTTTCCTTCCTCTCCGTTTCAAGTGCAGGCTTTCGTTATGATGAATGTGTCAAATTAAGAACAGTGTTTGTTGAACTTTGAAGTATTTCTCCTATTGACTCTTGCATGATATTCATTTCTCAATGACAATCAAAGATGTATCTAATTCCTTCTATTATGTAGACTTAAAGAATGACAAACCTGCCATACTGAGAGGCATGAGACATTTGAAAGTAAATTTTCGATTTTATTCCGATATTGGTATTCTGGGGCGGTATTCTGAACCCTGTGTTATCTCTAATATTGTTGTATCTTTGGAGATTTATAAGATAAAGTTGGTATTCTGAACACTGTTGTAACTTTTGTGTTATCTTTTGTTGCATCTTTTCTCTTATCTCATTGGCCGCGCCTGCGCTCATAGTTTGGTGCGCTTGTAATTGTGCTTATTAGTAATAACATGGCGCTTAATCCTTATTTGCATATGCGCACGAGAGATAATATGTTGAGATAATTGGTATTCTGAAAGTTGTTGTATCTTTTATCTTATCTTATCTTGCATGGTATTTACAACAATATTTACAACAGGTAGGGGGTTGTTGTATCTTTCGTGGTGATATAATGGGGCAATATTTCTTGCCCAGAACCAACTTTGTGCCAATGGACGAGTTAGAAGAAGATTATGTGTTGACCGGAAACATCACAGATGAGAACTTTCTAAGAAATTAAATGCTAGGATATGATGATTTTAATGCTCTCATCTTAACCAATAATAGTGAAAGCGTGATTTGTCTTCATGATCCACATGCCACAGCGCAAATGATGACGCGCGTAATAAGCGCTCAAATAACTTA
Source organism: Strongylocentrotus droebachiensis (assembly GCA_035222895.1). Lineage (NCBI taxonomy): Eukaryota > Metazoa > Echinodermata > Echinoidea > Camarodonta > Strongylocentrotidae > Strongylocentrotus > Strongylocentrotus droebachiensis. The sequence continues at coordinate 166,771 of JAVYIG010002859.1, forward strand.
TTACGCCCAAGATTAATATGCGCTAGGCGCATCTTCAGATATGGCATAAAGTATTTCTATTGGTTGACCTACTTATCATGCTTATATAAAACAAATTTTGATTGGTAGGGTCCATACAAATGGGCGTGTCAACAGCGGTCAAAGATAAGATAGAGGCGGTCCTTCAAGAGATAACACAGGAATAAAATGATGTTCAGAATACCAACTTACAACAATATTAGCGCTGTGTTATCTCTGGGAGATACAACAAAAGATAACACAAAACTTACAACAATGTTCAGAATACCACCCCTGGTCTCATTATTAAAAGCTAAAATGAGGATGTCAGATCTACCATTCATCACCAAATTTATAGTTTTTTTTTAAATGGTTTGTCACATGAATATTAATGAGCCTGATGACATCATTTGACCTTGATATGACCTCTTGACCTAATTGGCTTAAAGTTTGTTAATTGACCTTTATGATGATATATGAAACATATATCATACTTTTCCAAACTAACTCATCACTGGGTAGAAACAGAACATGCAAAATTGCCTCAAGATACAGGTTTGAATTAGGGTTAATCCAAGCTGATAACCCGTCAGGCCTCAGTTAATTATCATGATTTTTTTTTAATTAGACAAGTCACAAATCTATCACATAACTTCAGGGATTTAGAAAACAAAGGTTCATATTCAGTGAATTTCATGTATAACGGTCCTTGTTTTGCTGAAGGCACTACTTCAGAAGAGCTTTTCCTAAAAGACTTTCCAATGTGAGTGCATCTTTCAATCTATCACCTAAAAAATAAATTTTCAAGACCATCACTAAAACCAAACCATTAATAAGATTACCAAATAAACATTTAAGTTTAATAACTGAAAAGAGAAACTGGACAAAATATGAACATTTTGACAAATATTTACTTTGACTGTCTCTATGGAAACAGCCTTCCTAATACTACACTCGAATGATATAAATAGAGAGAGAGAGAGAGAGAGAGAGAGAGAGGGAGAGAGAAGCATAAGTTCACACTGAAGGAAGATTTGGAGACAGCTAGAGACCGAAAACCGTCTGTAGAGAGAGAAAAGGAAAAGCATGTGCCCAACAGGCTATACCCTTGAACCCTCACACACATCATCTCAAGTATTTCTGGTATAAAGGTTGGACTAAGAATATATCTGTGCCGATGGCATGTCAGATATGACTGGGGTTAGCACAATGTTGTTGATCTGCTGTAACAGGGTTTGCTTGAGGACAAAGGCTATAGGAAAGAGGATGTCTCAGGCATCCTGGGTTGGTTGACATCTGGTGACCTATGTCTGTAACGAATATCATTGCATTTGGTATGCTAGAAACAGTATATGAGGAGGAGGAGGATATTCTCCTATTGATAATGCAGATGATGAAGATGATGAGCAAGATTATGATTATGATAAAGAAGGTGGTGGTGGTGTCGGTGATGAATAATGATGATATTAAGGATGCTCAAGATAAAAGACGATAATATTATTTTTGTCATAGCGATGTTTTTTCTTTAATATTTAATTCACACAAATTATGTTTTCCTTTGTTTTGATTTTATTTAATATTTTCTCGTAAGTTTTTTTGTTTTTTGTTGTTGTCTGTATCCTAATTTGTTTATTCTTATTTCAGTCCACAGACTCTCTGAGGAACAGAGCATTTAGGCTGAAGCAAGTTACCAAGATAAACTAAACAGAAAATGTTAATGATGACAATGATGGCATAGAGAGGGAATAAGATGACGATGATTACATGATGCAACACAAACACTTTTGTTGGCATTGGTAGAACTAGAATATGTAATGCCCATGCCCTGAGGACAGATGACGAATCAGGAATCCTATAAAGTTGGATTAAAGGTAAAGACCAGTAATGGTCATGCGATTGCATTGTGAAAGAAACGTTGTGGAATCGATCAGAAAAGGTTGATCATCTAGCATCTAGCATCTGCAAGGTTCTGGAATCATCAAAATGATAAGAAATTTGGCCCATTCTTCGTAAAGTTACAAGCACTATACACAGAAAGATGTATATGGGACTACCCTATCTCTCTCACACGACCATGAGAGAAATAAATTTACCAAATATATGAATTAGCTCGGTTTCCCGGCAAATTTGTTATCATCATGTATTAGTCAAAACATATTCTTTCACATGATTGGTAATGAGAGCTTCCATTTCATTTTTTGAAATTGGGGCGTTACCAATACTGGTCTTTACCTTTAAGAATTCAAAATACAAATCTGCTTTGATGTGAATCCTGGACTGTCATAATCCAGACAACACATATTCCACTATGTTTGATGGTAAACTATGAACATTGAGATATCCCACCGCTGTCATCTAAATTGTGAAGATTCAAGCATCCTTCAACAACATATTGTTTGAACCACTAATTGAGTAGGATTGTAAGACATACGGATGATGAGGTGACATATACCTACAAGACACAATCACAGAGCATGAGAATGCATCCTGAATCATCTATATCAACTAAAATAACACCTGCCAAAAATAATTACCTACTTGCTAGCCTTGGTAAACACCACTTTTCTTCAATTGGGATGAACTTGAGAGGTTTATTAAATTATTTTACAACCATGATTTGGTTATGACCTACCTCATGTCTTGACAACCTACTGCAATCAACTAAAGGTCCTACAATCTTGTGTAGGGAGGGGGGGGGGGGGGGGTTAGGTATGATACTCTGATTGAAGAGTTGGTGGAATCGTTAGGAAGGGTTAATAGCGGTTGAACAGGTGATGACAGAGACAGCGTTGACTGACACCACCTTTTTATTTTGATCCATTTACCATTTGAACTTATCATATAAATTGAGCTATATAAGAAAATAGAAATTCCATAAACATTCAATAGACTCATAAATTCCTTTCTAACTTAGCATCCTATCATTCTATCATTTACTTTAAAACAGAATTTGGATGACATTATAGTTGTTAGGATACCGACGTTGTGTTCTACTTTCCAAAGGAGATCGCAATTTGTTTGTGTGAAACTCAATATGGGTATAAAAGAATGATTGCATTTAACATCCTTGTGTTGTGTTCTGGTAATCACAGAGAGGAGAAGACTTCTTCCGTCACTCTTAATACCACTGCTCAAAACACTACTAGTAAAGCATAGGGTGCGTTTATTGCCCCACTTTTTGCCTAGAATCAGCATTTTCAAACGTCTTTCAGGCAAAATTTTAAGGTGATAAATGCAAAGCCTTTTTCAAACGTCTTAAGATATGGGCATATTGTAACGCCAAAAAAAATGCGTTTTGACTGTGACATACAGCCAGAATCACGTTTTCGAGACATGATAAACGCAAAGCTGTTTTGAACCCCACATACAAATCGGACCTTCCAAGGTTAATTTCCGGTTCGGAGGCTAGCGCGCGCCATGTTGTTGTACAAGCATGTGTGTGTAGTTGACCTCTGAGAAACTGTCTGCTTCCCAGGTCAAACGGGAGCAAAGCAGCTGCGCAGAGACAAGGCCTTTATTTTTAATCGTGAAGAGACGATAAACGCAACATCCCGCAAATCACGTTCGTATAGTGGGGTTCGATATGTACATATCTAGTGGCAAGACACGATAAACGCACCCATAGAGATATGAAAAGAGAGTTCTGTTAGGACCTTGAAGTGTTTTGTTGTTACCTGCTTGTTCGGTCGGATTCAATAAGAGAAATCAGCACAAAGTGGTAAGCACAATGTGATGAGCTGTTTGGGTGTATGCCTCATTACTTGCTTTCTGCTGGCTGCGTGGGAGAAAAAGAGGGGTTGAAGGGTAAGTGAGCCTCATCCAACAACCTACGTCTCTAGACAAAACACAGACAGGATTGCCACGGCTTAGGACAATGTCAAAGAGATTCAAGAGAAAAATAGCCTTTTGAAAGGATTACTTTGTAACTTATTTTGCTATAGATTTATTTTTCACTCTAGACTCCCTCAGGGTACGTTGTATTGACTTAGTTTGAACTCCAAATTCAAAAGCTATTTGTTTATTCTTTTCCTTTCTTTGAATATTTCATTCTATGGCAAAGTGCAAATTTGTAGGGTCACAAGGAAACAAATGATTTGTGGGGAGGAGGGGTGGGGGGGGGGGGGGCTGTGAGATGAGAGCATTCAGTCCTACCACACCTTCCTTGTATTGACCTGATAACTAGAGATGATGGCACAATAAGTATCAAATCAATCTAGGGTAATTATTACACTCCCACAAATACAAAATTATCCTGAGGTATTTTAATGACTTTTCACATCAATAGCTTCAAGACCTGTCCCATTACCATGTATCATCATTATATCTCTCTTTGCCTCCATATATGTGAATAACCAAGGTCATCATTTTGAATGATAAATGGTAAAAAAAAAAGAATTGTAAAGAAATGTATGTGACAAGAGGCAGTGCAACCTGTAAAAAACATTAAGGACTGCTAGTACAAGCTAAATAATGTGGCCATGTAGAGGTTTTTTCTCTCATTTTTGTTTCACTTGGAAGAAATTCATCATGGTCAGCTGTGTTGCAATGCATTGGCCTAAAAGTAATTTGTGTATACTTAGAAATGATGATTTCATCGGACTGTCCATTACCTTTGATTCCAACCATTAGAACCTGAATGTATTCAAACAATCATCATCATCATCGTTCCAAAGTTGGAAGACTTTTAAAGTAGTTCATGTAATTACACAATGAATTATGTTGTGCCAATACAATAATTCCTATTCTATCTTTATGGACCTTGTGGCAGATAAGCCTTGTGCTAAACAATAAAGTCTACTGCTCCTACCTAATATTTTTTTCTGTTCAACTACTACCCTCTCTATTTTTCTATCTCACCCCCCCCCCTCCCCTTTTATTTCAATCTCTCTCCCTCTTCTCTCCCCTTTTCTATTTTGTTAAATTTCTTCCTTTTCATTCTTTTCTTTTTTTCAGATTTCATGCAAGCAAAATGCATATCAAGACACTCAAACGCATCGTTAACAATGTTAAAGGTAAAGACCAGTATTGGAAACGCCCCAATTTCAAATGAAATGGAAGCTCATATTACCAATCATGTGAAAGAATATGTTTTAACTAATACATGATGATACAAATTTTGCTCGGAAACTGCCTACTAATTGATATATTTGGTAAATTAGTTTATCTATTGTTATGTGAGAGATAAATGCATGTGTCGTGCACGTGTGCGTAGTCCCATATACATCTTTCTGTGTACAGTGCTTGTAACTTTACGAAGACTGGGCCAAATTTCTTATCATTTTGATGATTCCAGAACCTTGCAGTACACACCAATACTTATATGCTAGATGATCAACCTTTTCTGATCGATTCCACAATGTTTCTTTCACAATGCAATCGCATGACCATAACTGGTCTTTATCTTCAAATCTGAGATGCATGGCCTTACCTGTTATCAGTGTTTGTGATATGATGTAATATTGAAGCCCTAAAAACTGCGCTTCAAAATGATCATGCAGTTCCTCAAAAAAGTAAAAAATCTTTGAGTGACCGGTTTTACCATACTCATTTTCCCCAATAGACTGTAGTGTTGTGAAAACCATTAGTAAAACGCAACATTATATTTTGATTTCCAATTATAAATATCTTGATAATCAGACAGGCGATCGGCTTGTTAATGTCATGGGATCCATGTATGCCCTTAAGGTTTATAATTATGATTGCAGCATGAGCTAAATCAAGGATTTTTTTAAAGGATCTGAGACAAAGTTACCAGATCCCTTAAAAAAGCTACTTAAGTCTGCAGGGTCATCTTTTGATAGGTAGTCCTAAATTGCCTATGGGCACTTAACTTTACTGACATGTTAGATGACAAATCATATATCTCTGTAGTTTACTCAAATTCATTGTGACAGCAAACTTAATACCATATTTATTTTGACAACTTTAGAGTTGGCAAAGCTTTAAAAAAAAATCAATTATGTCCACATGTATACTTATAGCCTCAAGAAAATAGAGCATTCAGATGGTTTTGAAAAGAAACACAAATAAAAGAAATGCATGGATGAATTGGAATTGATTAGCTAGAAAATGATGAAAGCATAATAACTTCAATGGTTTCCTTGAGCAGTGTTTGATAATGGCAGAGTATGATTTCAATTTCCATTCATACTTTGTTAAAGCAAAATTGATTTATGGCTTCTGGAGCACCCTATGAAGTGAGAAAGGCAGAGAAATCTTTCAGTATTCTATTAAGGGTCATTTTTCATTCAGCTTGCAGGCACTAATAGTAATAATGAAGTACTTTATGTTCATTTGGTTATTGCGGGAGCTGGCAACAAAGGAGTTGACTTTGCTTAGCTTCCGTAGTTTCATATTCATAATTGGTTGGATTTTATTTAAATCAACAAAGCTAAATCCTACTATACTCAACTTGAGTCTAGTTATTATTTTACCTTTGAACTTTTGCTGGTCCCCAAAATATTCCTTTCTGTGAAAAGCAAGTGTTGGATTGGTTTGTTATACTACTAGAAACATATACCACTTGGTGATAACAATACTAAAAACATCTACCGCTAAAGCAAGCCTGACGACACAAAACATCATTACAACAGTACATTAATATTCAGAGTTTATACTTCCCCGATCAGAGTTCATTATGCCTGGGGTCAATCTTTAGTCACTTTTCATTTGATTGGCTCTACATTGACCAATGTTTCCTGCTTACTTTGTTAAAACATAATTCATTTTTATGACTAAAATGATAGCATGACATCTATGTGTAGATGGTGGAAGAGCACTCTATAATCAGATTCATGTCAATCTCTTGACTCATCAGAGGCTATATAACAATGCTAACTATGTCAACTTTGCAGCCAACTTGGGCAGACCAGTATTGGTTACAGACACATCACTAGGGAGCTGATCTCTATCAGACCTATGTCACATGACATACAAGCTTCAGTCTGAGAAGGGTCACATGACATAAGGGTCACATGTCAAAGAAGTTTCAATCAGAAGCCGATGGTTGATCTCACTACCTGTATCATAATGCTCTCATCAATAAGGTCACTGTATTTATTCTTGAGTTCTGTTCAGCATCTCAAAGATAAATTGGCCCACAGTCTTGCTGAATTCTAATATTGTGCAGTACATGGGATGTATTTCTTGGACCAGAAAACTTACCAAAACGTGTCCCCCGAAAATCAAGACATATTCTATACAGTAAAAATATAAATATTACATTAATCTGCAACTCTGCATTGATAATAGATTAAATTGTAATGTGTAAGTAGGAGATCAAATGATATTGGACTAAGTAATTAATTAACTAAATAAACACTTGACAAAGAAAATATTTGACTACCGAACTATTAGACTGTATTTAAATAGACTACTATTCATATATTTCACAGTACATTACAATAAAAGATTAAAAGACTAATTGGACCAAATGATGAACAGGCCTTTTGGAATAAAAATAGACAAAGTGATATTAGATCACATGAATAATAGTTACATTGAGTTTATATGGCTGTAAGACATTATTATCATTGGACACATAAAATATTAGACAAGAGTAGATTGGGGGAAATGGGTATAGACTAATTGGTAACAACCTGGTAGACAAAGTACTTGATGGATGAACTGTTATATAGACTGATTGTTCTTTTAAAAGAATAAAGAGTATTGGACAAAATGATGCGAACCAAAAATGTGAAACCATTTTGGCATAAACCCAAAAGGGAATCCATCGGATAAACCATAACTTTACAAAGAATTAGAAAATGGAAGCTGGGGAGTGATCACTGGGGCACTGTACACAAGACCTGTATGAAATATAATATGTAGGTAAACAATCCTCAGCCCCAAATTGATTAGCACATTTTGAATTGCATGAGGGGACAAATAACCTCCAAACACAGTAATAGAGCTCTTCATGATGGGGGTCATAAGATTGCACCATTGTTGGTTTTCTCTGAAGGACCAAGGTATTTCCACTCCTCAGAAAGGCAATAAGTACATACCAGGAATTTTTCCAATCAAGTCAATGTACCAAAGAGCTCAACAATTTCTATTCCCAAATTAAATATGCTTTTGTCATTAAATCAATCAGATTTTTTGGTCCATTTTGGGGTGGGCTTGCCAGGCTTTGGCCTTACGGCTTTGTGTATTTGCCCATGCTGATGAAATTGCTGTTGGGCGTCTGGGAGAATATGATGGCTAAAATGAACTGCAAACATCAAGATGAACATGGGACAAAAGTAAAGAAGTCTCCAACCAAGCATGATGGCACAAAACAAAGAAAAGCAAGAGAAAAGCAACCATGCATGTCACATACATTTCAGTTCTGCTATAACTTATAAGCGAACAACATGTCTGAGATAAATGGTGTTTTCTCTGAATTCCACTGCCTCCTTTGGTGTAATTGCTTGATATCTGAATATTGGCAAACATATTGACAGTTGAAACCCTAGCCAAGCCAAACAACTCCCACTCAGGTCCCTTATTGACTTTGAAGTTGGTCTTACGTAAGACAACTCAAAGGCAGGGGCTCAAAACAAGCCCAGCTTGGGGTTAAGCAGCATCTCAATGTCTAAGCTGTAAGCGATACATAGGCTCACTCAACTTCAAACTTGCAAAAGGATCCTTTCAAAGTCTGAAAACAAATGTTAATGTTATTTTCAAAGATAAAGCTTCAATGACATAATTAAGTCTTTTCTGAATGTTAGATATCTTTATTTTTTAAATCTCTATAACCAACGAAAAGAGTCCTTAAGATTTAACAGAATTTTCTATTTGTTTTGGGCAACCCTGGGCATGGGTTGTTGATCTTGTTATCATAATTCACCAGCACCAAGGGGAACTTGGTTCATCCAGTCAGATACAACATCAACATTGAATCCAATCACATATCAACTTACACTAAAAATCAGAACAATCAGAATTTCAACTTAATCAGAATTGCTTACATTGGCAAATGCTGGTGGAAAGAACATATATTTTTTGGGAGGGGGCACAAATTGACAGGTCTTATAAATTACATCCCACAAAAATAAACATTACTTTGTTGACTAAACATTACCAAACAATATTTTACAGCAATTTCAATAGACATGAATTTAAAAAAATCTTTAGGGGAATTTATTTGTTAATGTGTGTGTGTATGTGTGTGTTTACCATGAGCTAATATGAAAGATTCATAGACAAACTGGTATTCAACTCTGTTTTGTAACAGTGATAAATAATAGCCTGAACCTTTGACACTGTAAAATCATGCAAGCTTGTTTGATATATGTATGGGATCATCAATAATAAACGGCACAAGTTGAGCAAAGGAAATTACCCCATTTCTTGCCATATTTCTCCACAACAATAGTACCACCAGATCACAAGTAAATCAGCTTAGGATATGAATGAACCTTTGGAATGCCATGTAAACTGTTGAGAAATTATAACCAAAAGGCCTAGGCTGCTAATATTGGCAGGCTAATCATCGGTGACTAACTAGTGAATGAAAGGGATGAATGAAATGAGCTAGGGTTCACTTCCAGTTCAATCCCTTAACGGTTCCCAACCGCAGGATAGAAAACATCAAGATGAAAGACATGATAAAGACACACAAAATATAGCCATTTAACACATTATAACTTCCTCTATGGCTGCATCTAGGGTTGGTTCACAACAAATGCCAATAAACACCAGCTCTTTCTTCAAGCTCTTTGTTACCGGCTAACAAAATACAAAAATAAAACTTCTCATATTTCCCAAGAGGGTCAATACTGACACCTTCCCATTCAGGGCTTTGTGTGGCTGTAAACAACATTACGTCTGTATTGAATGCCTCCATCTGCTAACTCCACGCCCCATTCACGTCCCATAAGTCCCCTATTTAAAACCTAGTTCAATTCTCACCTCCATTGTACAACTGTTTTCATCTTGAGAAACAGCACATGTTCAACAACATAACAAGTCAAGAAGTTTGAGCCAAAATACTCTTCCTTTCCTTGTCGCCTAGCAATCTTGAACAATCTTAATGGGGAATTAAGTCCACCCTGATATGAAATGGGAGAGGAGCTCTCGTCACAGAGTTTCCAATTTGTCTTTAATCGCAATTTCAAAAATTCATACAGTAACTTTCTTATTTTTAATCTGTTTTTGCTCAGACTTTTACTGACCTGTTTCTTTCATTTTTCTGCTTTTTTAAAAACCAACTTGATATTATGGTGGTCCTCCCCTTTAAATAAAAAACAAGGTCATAGGTCTGTTTGCTACTCTGTTTTGGATCCAGAAGGGGGTTAACTCATAATACACAGAATTAATGTCATTCTGCCTCTGATTCACAGACAATGATGATTTACTTTCCTCAAAGGAGGTATCTTGAAGACTATAACTAATTATGCCATTCCTGAATCAAAAGGCTTGCTTTGAAGAACACTGGGTATCATCATCTTCAAAGTTTTTACCCTACAAAATCATGTAGTCTTTGAGTGATTTCTATGTCTTCTCATTGTTTTACAGGAATGAATTAGTTTGGTGCTTGTCCCCCTTTAATATCCTGCATTCCTATTGAAAGTGAAGAGTTTATATTAGCATCTCTGTCTGCCTCTAGCTGATGTGGGTCTGTATAAATGGAATTTAAATGCTGACCCCCTTGATCTTCAAGCAACAGGTGACATGGAGTAATAGGCAACCATTCAAAACAAAAAGTCACTCGGCTATACAACACAATCATAAATCATACAACCCTTTCCCACTGCTGGTAGGAGGCATCTCTTCCTGTATTATGCAGCATGTCTGGCCAATACAAGAATGAGATCAAGTCTTCAATATTTCAGCAGTGAGCATATTTCAGCTATAGATAAGATCCCTTTTTAGACTTTGATGCAAGTAAAGTATGGAATCTCAAGTATTTATGAGAAGTTCCTGGTGTTTTTTTCTCAGATCAGAAGGAAAGAGCAAGATCATAAAGCAAAGAATCCAAAGATATCACAGTTTAGTATTTGAATTTCTTGACAACTTATAGGCTATTCAAAAACAAACATTTTACCAACTGGGAGATTTTGATAATCTCTGAGTTATGAAAGCTATATTTGATGGTCTAGAAAATATGATAGACAAACAAAAGGCAATATGGGCTATACTTGGAGAGGGTGACATTTATGAATTTGTTGTTTTATTTCAGTATACTTGCCTTTGTCTCGACTCTTCTCTTATTTATCTTCGTATTTAGAGCTCTCCATCTCTCTTTCTCTTCCTATCAGATTGCCCTTTAACACTCATATACCGACCCGTAAGCTAGAGTTTGCTCTTACCTCGTTCCTTTTCAACCTCTCCTACTCTAGTACATGAAGAGCTAGATCTAGGCTAAGAGTAATGGTGAGGGTTTGCTCAGGCAATCAGAGCAAACAATATCAATTTCAAGCTCTACTCCTCCCCATTTCAACTTACCCCAATTCTCTCTACTTCTTTCAGTCACGTGACCTAACATCGCGATGTTTCAGCTGCGAGCGTTTATACTCGCCAAACATGCAAAAAAAAATCACACTTCCTTTCGGAATGTTTGGGGCTTGGCATTTTTGCTGGTAAAGCGTAGTTGCCTTGGTAACATCACTGAAACATCGCAGTCAAGCTTCGGTTTGGCATTTTTTGGCGTGTTTGGATGCAAGTGTAAATGGCCCTAGTGTGGGAGAATCATATTTATTTCTTCTTCATTCCATAAAAGAACAAAATATATTGAGACTTCTTTTTGTTGATATAGTTTAAATAAACATTATAATCTACATCACTGAAGATATGTTGGACATAACATGTATAGTGAGTGTTGTCTGTCTGTCTGTCTGAGGCCTACAGTAGTTGTAGTTACCAATTCAAGACATGCATGCTCTAGCAATTTGATCTACATGTAATAATAGCAAGTCCTTACCTGAACACAAATGCCATACCTCAATGGTAATATTGACTCAGCAAATACACATGCTGCCCATGTTTTCATTGGGTCCTGCTTGCCTGTGTGTAGGCGGGCGGGCGGCTGGATTGGGAGAAGACGAGGGACTGGCCAACAGGCCGGCCCTATGGTATGGGGGCAAGCAGTCAACCAGCTAGCTAGAGCTAGGCAGGTAGGTAGATGGGAGAACTACATGCACAGACCCAGCCAAATCACACAAAGCAATGTTGACATTTTACAGGCAAACAATTTGCTAAGTTAGTTCTACCAGGGTCTTTTCTTTGCAGTGCATTTGACTGATTTCTATAGGTCTGTGTTTGGTTCTCATCCTCCCAATTGCTCTCTCTCTCTCTCTCTCTCTCTCTCTCTCTCTCTTTCAAATGCATTGTACTTCTTATTCATCCATGACAAGCAAGGACATCTAAAATGTAGATGGAGTTTTAAATATCAAACCATTATCACCACTCTATTGAGAAATCAGATTGAAAATCATGCCTGTTAATACTAGTACATACATGAACCAACATACATGTACATGTGCTGCAATTCTAACTCAACGTCAAATAAGAAATTGGCTTCCAATTGCAAACAAATAAACCTGCATTCCTGTTGTTTGAAATGTCTTTTTACTGTATTTACAAACAATTTTTTATTGAAAGTCTCAGCACTGTACCTTTATACAAATTAAACTGATTAGTACAATGAAAGAAAATACATTGAGTGACTCACTGCAATTATGTTTTAGATCAGTTAGATGGCCTTGGAGCCGAAGATAGAATCAGAGGCAACATGAAGGATGGAATATCAGGCACCTTAAATGAACTCATGAACTTTGCAGAAAACTCTTTAAAAAAAAAAAATGTTGTAAAACAGCAATACACTTGAAAGAATCTTGAGAGTGTAAGATGAATGGGAATTCTTTAGAGTAGGCATGTATGACCACACCTTTCTCAATAATAGTATTACTCATCACTCAAACATTCTCTACCATACATCTCTTAGGAATCAAATACACCAAGATTGAAACGTTACAGGAGGTCATTAACTCATATTCCTCAATATGAGTTATTGTCCTTCCGGCTCTCAGCAATTGATACCATGGTCAATTCAGACCTTGGCTATCTATCCATCCCCTAATGCACCTGTCATCTCTTTCCTCCCTTTTCTCTTACTCCTACCATACTCATTTCTTGGTTGTCAAGGTAACAAGATTAACAGAGGAAACTTGTAGGTGATATGAGCTGTGATAGCAGTGGCTTAGCCCCATGCTTAGCCAGCCAGCCAGCCAGCCAGGCCAGGGCTGGTCTTGATGACGAGGGTCTCAAGATCTATTCCAGTTGGGAATGTTAATTGAAAGCTGCACAATACCAATCAGCGAGACGGGATGATTAATTTGCAAAGTCCCCACAGAGAAGCTAGGATTAGATTCTCATTACTGACAATACCAAATGCATGAATCATTGTATATATCTGTCATATCTGTCTTCCATCATTTATCTTGACATTGCTTTCATATCGTAGTTCCATCTATCTCCTCTACTTCCATACATATCTTTAGTTTACTAAGCACTGTCAAACTATGGAGAAACATCAATCCAAAGTTCATCTATACCTATAAACAAAAGAAATAACAGAATAGTTTCAATATTGTCCTTTCCGTTGCCTATGCCCCTCTCCAACACCCTCCCTCTCTCTCTGTCTCTCTCCCTCTCTGTCTCACTCTCTCTCTTTCTCTCTCCCCCCCCCCCCCCGCCCCCTCTAATACTCTTTTCAAACTGGTTTTGCTTAACCCCATACTTTGCTTAGCCCCGAACTATCCTCAACCCCGGACTATTTTGGGGGGCTTTTCACACACGCTGTTTTTAGTCCCGTACTAGCGCCTATTCCGGAATAAGAAAAGTCACGCTGTTCTCACTGCAATTCGTTAGCCCTGGATATCGTGAATGTTATGATTGGACAGTGAGTAACCTTACTTCGCATCTGGCCAGCTGCGATACGCTCCATTGCGTAGTACCGGACTATTTTTCGTTTCTGTTCTCATTCATTTGCTTGGCACCGCAATTGCGGGGTTAGCAGGAGTTAGCACCACAATTGCGGAGTTAGCCCTGCTATTTTGCAGGGTTAGTTAACCCCGTACTATAGGTGGGGTTGACCAACTTTAGCCCACTTTGGTAAAAGCCAGTCTTAACAGAAAGTTGAATAGGCTTAACCCCGAACTATAGGTGGGGCTAAGACCCCCCCCCCCCCCCTTAACCATATTGCCAGTGTGAAAACAGTATAAGTATAACGCTTTGCCCTTATTAACTGAAAGGTTGCATGACTGCACTGGAATGAAAATGAAGGGGGGAAATGGGCCATTTAAATTAGCTCTATCACCTGGCTGTAACCTTTACCATCAATCATCCAATACTCACAACACCTGGGCTGTCACAATGACCCTTACATCCTTCTTCCTTACCTTGGTGTTCACCTTCTTTCTATATGGGGTATCACTATCTTCACCACTCATTTCAAACACAAAGATAAGTCAGATTTATCACCTAACCAAATATAAATAATCACATTAAAGCTCAGATGGTCAACCTTTTTTATAGATATTTCATTGACAACAACAAAAACAATAACAACAACAATAACTAAAGTAGTGTGTGTAACAATCTGAGCAAATAGCCTATTCAACTTGGTCTCATACTGCCTGCCATAACTTCTTTTTAAATATTATTTATCTGAGTAAACTTTCCTTAAAATGTTTTTAAATTCAATCATCTTCAATTCCAGTTTACTGTAAGGTTCATTTCAATTTTAAGAGGATCAAGTGGCCTTACTGCTATTCCTTGGATTAATCTTTTCAATAGAAGGCCGTTTAATTCTGGATCAGGCTCTAACTGTCCATCAATTCCTGGCCTAGTGAGTTAGTCAAGCAGAAAAGCAGCTCAGGGATAAGGACCAGGACAAATTCTTGCCAAGCCACTGGTATCATGGAATCTTTTTTGATGACCAAATGTACTAATTAGCATAGCTAACAGTCCGCTAATGATATCTGCACGAGCAGGAGTCTCCTACTTTCCATCAACCTAATCAAGGTCCAGTACATGCACACACTGAAGCCCAAACAGAGTGCTCTCCTCATTGGGGCCGGAGAGGACAGTGCATACTTTCATTATGGATTTGTGATTGAAGAAACTGACCAGGGTAATGACATATTTGATCAGTAATTAAAACAGAACTGTAAATAGTTTGCTATTCTTTTTCCAGCCATTGAATAATCAAATGAATTTTCTCTCCTACAAAACCATGCAAGAATCTTTGAGAATGCGGAACTATCAAAACTTTCATGATATAACTCACATCAGATCAGGGAATTCTATTTTTAAACAAAATCAATTTAACCCATAAAGAAAATTAACCTGCTGAAATCGCATACTTTAATTCTCGGAAATTACCCAATTTCCAAAACAACTTAACAATAGAATTGAAGGGTTTTTACAATGAATAAAAACTGTGATGAAAATCACTTGGTCTTACTAATGACTTTAACACAGGTGTCAGGTGCACGCAAATGACCTGAAAACCAATCAGTGTATTATTAAATAATCTCAACTACTGCCTAATGTGTCAGACATGTGTAACCATGACAGTGGTTCTGTGGTTGTTCAAATGAAACTAATTCACATCTGGTCTCTCTCTCCCTGCTTCTTCAGAACAGCGATAATGAATGTCAGTGACTTTTGAGAATCTGGTGTAACTTCAAAGTGAAAGCATGTTTGGTCAGTTATCAAGAGCAAGAAATCAATGATGTAAAGATTTGAACTAAAAAGAATAGTTGAATCGTATATAATACAGGACACCAATATTGAAGAAGAACTTGAATATGAACTTTGTTAACCTGGAAGAAAAATTGTAACTGCTCTCATAATGACATCATAATAATTGCCCTATTATAATAATTAAGACAAACCCTTGTAATAAAATTATCAAATATTCAATTCTGAATGGTTTCTAAGCTTCACACCTTAATGGCTTAGAGAGCAGGGCCGGTATTCAATTCAATACTTGGCATAAGTAAGAAATTTACTAAGTAAATGGCTAAGCTAAGTAATCTACTTATCTCGTCTTCAAATCACATTTTAGACTTATACTTACATCTAAAATCTAAGTAAAATACTAACTGATAAGCATTGTGACATCACATGGTCAATCAAAAGTAATGCGCAAATAATGCGTTGCAATGAATGCGCACTTATATGTAATTGTGCGAAGGCTATAATACTGCGTAAGAAACCCATTTGCCTGCCAATCAAGGCCTCCAAATAATTGGCGTAAGTCTGGTAGGGAGCTGTCTTAAATTTAGGGTAAAATACTCAGCCAAAAGTTTGGATTGAATACCAAAATTGGCCTTTTGGCCTGCAAATGGGACATAGTACCTTTAAGGAATATGTGAAAAAAGGAAAGGTGTGGAATGGTCTCTACATTTATAGAGTTTTTTCCCACCAGTTGATGGATGGATATAGAAAAGAAAAAGCAGACATCCAAAAGCAGCTCAGGAAACAGTGGTTATGGAAGGAGTTTACATACTTGTACATATTTTGTTTTTCAATTTGTTGAAATAAGAAGTGACCTGACATGACCTTTAGTGGATGAAGCCAGCCAGGAGGGCCGGCCAGATGGCAGGCAAACCCCAGCAGGGGTCCGTTCTGGCCATCCAATCTATGCTCCTCCCACCCAATACCACCTCCCTAGTTACCATGGCATAACATCCCATTACATTATGGACACAATCATACATGCTTATTACTGGCTAAGGAAGGGGATGCTTTTTGAGGATTATAATAAATTGTGCTACCTACAGTATTCATCTGTAATAAAATCATTTGCATGAAAGCAGAAAGGTAATAGATACCGATTACCGGTAAGCATGGCAAAAGTTTGAAACCAAGAAGAGTTAGGAATGTTTGAAATATAAGATCACTAAATCTGTGCGAATCTCAAATTTGCAATTTGGTATTATGGGTTGTGATGTAGACACAGAATTTTCTCCTGTTTGTCATGCACAAAAATATCATTGATTTCTGTTTTTCTCCTTTACCTTGTCACTTGGGGCACCATTCAAAATATATTATGGACAGCATATTGTTATAGGTCCTTGACAAAGAAGAATTAACGTCATACTATAGGCCCTACATTATGAAAAATTTACATTTTAGTCATTTTGTCAGTTAAAACAAATAAGTTGAACGGCACGAAATCATAAAGTATGTCTTCATCAACTCGAGATTGCCAAATAGCCTGCTATTTCTGATTTGGGAAATAAGCCTGAAGTTACAAATCGCTTCTTCATCAGCTCAAGTGTATAGTGCAAGTCTTCAGGTTGGTGATGACGCAAACTAGCCCAAAATATCTTGGGATGATTATCTTACCAAATATCCCGCTATTTGCAACTGCGGGGCTGATTAAGATGCAAATAAGCTGGATAATTTGTGATCAGGAAAATAAAATAGGGGGTTATTTGGCAATCTCGAGCTGATGATGACAGGCCTATAGTGACATTACCGACTCGGCCAATTTGACTGCCCCTATGTATACTTTAGTATTTACAACTTTCAAAAATTCATTACTTCTTTTTTTTCTTCTTCAAATTCCATTCAAACTTTCACCAGTCTGGTTCTCAGATTTTCCTGCTTTTTTAATTTAGAGTGGTTGTCTATTACAGTTGCATTTTCCTGCAAAGTTTTAAATCTCACTAGTCAATACTGCGTGTACCTATGCATTTTTACTTCAGTTTTTAACACTCACATCAATCATTATTCTATTCACAATATATATCTGATCTAAATTTATCCAGGGTCTCTCCAAGAGAGATAAATGGGGCTCATTTGAGCATGCAGGTGAAAGGGATTAATTTGAGATTAGTCAGTCAGTGATACCTCTAGTCAAGAGGGCTTTACAGAGGAACATGGATTAAGAATGAGTTGAGGGGATTATCTTGATCTTTGAACTTGGACCTGGAATAGAGTAGACCAAGACCTCCCAAAGTGTTAGATCTTTGTTTGGTCCTCCCACTGTATTAAGTGGGCTAGGAGAAGCCGTCAAAGACCTTGTTATTTCATTGTCTATTTCCTGAATAGAGCTATGTAACACCTTTCATCAATAAGATTGGGTTTCTAGAGTGTTGGTCACTTCAATGTAGCACCTCTCTGTCAAAAAACCTTGGTTCTTAACAAAAACCCTCATGTGACAATGCAAGTCTAGGCTTTTCAACATTGAAATGTACAAAGCTAAAAAAAATTATTACCCATTTTGTCAGACAGGATACTGAAATTTCTATGGACATTGGTTTTATTTATATTCTTTATTACAGATTATCTATTAAATATTTTCCATTGTACAAATTTTCTTCAAGTTATGTTATAAATGGATTTTTTTTTTAAACACTACCAGTACTCACTCTGATTTCCCTTTTATTGTAATTTGTATAATGACTTTTGGCCCTTTCAAAAAGTCAAACACTGTTGCTCAATTATCTCCCACTTACCATTAACTTGTCATTTTAAACACAATCAAGTATTGAGTGAAAGTGAAAGGAATCTTAACAAACAGAACCAATAGTTTCCCTTTCTCTTGACCTGAACAATACAAAGGAATGTCATTGGTTGGTTACCACCCGAAACAGCCTTTGTCTTCTTTTATTTTATTTTCTTTCTCCCTCTTTCTTTTTATCCTACAGATTTCAGAAAACTTGAATTTAAAGCTCCCTTAAAATGTCAACTGGCTCATGCCAATGGATGCCATGAAAGTTTGCCACAAAATACTTGCCTAGTCCATTTTTTTCTAAATCATTGTGAAGAATGACTTGGTGTCCCACAAAACCATTTTATCTTGTAAATGGGGCCTTTAAGAATGAAGAGGACCATAAAACCCCTAGTTTTTGCCTCTGTTCTTGTTTAACTATAACTGTTTTTTTTTTTTTTTTATAAATTGGAATTTCTATTGAAACTATTGAAATCAATGTAAAAAACATTGTGTCATTCATAGGAGCTTTTTAAAGATTTTCTGCAGTACATGTAAGGTTTCCCCTTGCCTATGCTCATGTATGTTTGGAGATTTTTCTTCTCTCTCTCTCTCTCTCTCTCTCTCTCTCTCTCTCTCTTTCACCCTCATTTTGAACGGGTCGCCACTCTGCCTGCTACATCATCAGTTTATTGTTACACTGCTCCTCCCATCTTGAAAATAAAATACAGATGTCCTGATGATAATGGATATCCGTAGCAACCAATGATGACAGGACCAGAGAGAAATGTCATCCCCTGAAACACAACCAAGTGTGCATATATGGTCCCCAAAGCTTGAAATTATATACACAAAAATAAATGAAGGAAATATCAAAAAATTATCTCTCATATTTAAGTCATAAACAAAACATGGATGCAACTGTTAGTGACAGGGCAGTAGTGAGCAATATTTGGTACCCTCCCCTGTGGCTGGAGTTCTTCCTCTATCAAAATGACAGAAAAACATTACGGTTGGGAAATACAGTTTAGGAAGCCGATATTTCTTATTGATGCTTACTTCTCTCTCTATTGGCAATGGCACAAAATAATGACCTAAATTTGTTCAACAATTTCCTGTCCGCAAGGATTACAGAAATATTTGTTGTGGTTTTATGGACTTTTTCCAAATAAGTGAATTAAGTTTTATGGATATGGAGTGTCTAGGGGATTGTATCCCATTGAACTGTGAGCAGTCTTGTCTTTGGCCTATCAACCTGAAAGGACATTTTTCTGCTTTCAAGAAAGGTGGTGAAGCTAGGGATTGATTGGGCAGAACTAATGCGCGGTGTACGCTTTTCTTGTCTTCTTGGGCAGTTATTAATTGAGGGATTGTGTTTCATCAATGAGCCTTGTGAAGTTGTTATAGCCACAGTATACCCAACAATTGTGAAAAAATGGGTGCATCCCAAGGATCTTTTCATCCACCATTGATCTTCTATTGATGTATTCCATGAGCATGAGTGCTGCTCAATGAAGATGCATTGACAGATAAGCATCATGGATGCATCCACTTCCTGTCAAGACCATCCTCATTGTGGACTGGGTATCTAATGTCAAATTAACCTCTACCTTCCCAACTAGTGCTGTAACCAAACGTTTAACCGTCCGGTATCCGACCGCCCATGGCGGATTCCGTTTTCAATTTGACGGTTTCGTTTTCCCGTTTTTTTTTTTTTTTTTTATAATTTTTTTTTTTTTTTTTTTTTTTTTTTAAATATTTTTTTTTTTAAAGTTTCGATTTATGCCCCTCCACCTGGCACTATGCCTGGCAATGTCTCCCAGCTCAGTAATCTGTGTGTTGACTCACTACTCCGAAACTAGAACAACACTTGTCTGTCATCTTGGTTTGAAAGTAATCTTTGTAATAGATCTCAATATGAAGTTTATAATAATAATTCATCCAACTTTTACACACGGCGTACCACAAGGTTCTATCCTAGGTCCTCTACTGTTTTTGATTTACATTAATGATCTTACACATTCTTCTAAAAATGACATTGTTACTATTATTTGTGACAAGTTAACAAGCACAAATCGGCCCCTTCAAATGCACCTCGCAGTTAAATGAAAGTCCTTCCCGCTTTTTCACACGGACCTGGCTTGTTGGGTAAAAAAAAAAAAAAAAAAAAAAAAAAAAAAACGATTTTTTTTTTTTTTTTTTTTTTTTTTTTT
The DNA here is from genome assembly GCA_035222895.1 of Strongylocentrotus droebachiensis. Classification (NCBI taxonomy): domain Eukaryota; kingdom Metazoa; phylum Echinodermata; class Echinoidea; order Camarodonta; family Strongylocentrotidae; genus Strongylocentrotus; species Strongylocentrotus droebachiensis. The sequence continues at coordinate 187,414 of JAVYIG010002859.1, forward strand.
TTTTTTTTTTTTTTTTTTTTTTTTTAATAAATCGTTTAACCGAAAACCGTCCGGTTTTGACTGGCGGTTAAACGGAATTGGAGATATCCGTGATGTTACAGCACTATTCCCAACTCAGTTCATAACCACCTGCAATGTTCATTCAACAGACAATCATTGATGACAATAACTGCCAGGGTTAGCACTTCGAGTACTTAAGACATGCTATACATTCTACCTTCAAAATCAAGCATGAACGCGCCCTTAGACAGCCAAAGAAAAGCTCATCTTTACTGCCGATCAAAACAAGCCCCAAATAAGCGTTCTACTTCTAGCTGTCTTGTCTGAAATGCCATTCAAACAAAGGATGATGTCCCTGGGCAAAGTGAGACTGGAATGTTAACCGATGGTCAGCATGGTGTTCCTGTTTCACTGCTCCATACAAAACAGTACTCATGTACCATTTATACAAGTACTCATGTTAAACCATTCATACAAGTACTCATGTTAAACCATTCATACAAGTACTCATGTTAAACCATTCATACAAGTACTCATGTTAAACCATTCATACAAGTACTCATGTTAAACCATTCATACAAGTACTCATGTTAAACCATTCATACAAGTACTCATGTTAAACCATTCATACAAGTTAACTAAAGAATAGGACTGAATGGATGCAAAACAAGATAAAAGTGACTCAAAGAAAACATGTTGATGTTCCATAAAACAAACATTTCTTTGTGACATCTATTCCAAAAATACACAAAAAATCAGTTGTGTTTACTCTCTGTCACACATACCCTCCCAAGAAACTACTCCCAAAGCTTCAATATTAACTACCAGCTCACTGTTCTTTACTCATCTATACTGATGTAAACATTCCAGAGAATGGAATAGTTGGCGGACTTGATACATTTTTTGAGAATTACATTTAAATGTAGCTCTTCAGAGAATCTATAACATTCACACATCCAACCACTGGAAGACCTGTCCCTGCATTTGGTAAGCATCTCAATTGTAAACAGGCCAACATCTCTGTATTGCATGACAGCACCTAAAGTAGCTTGTTATGTCAAGAAGTAACTTCTTGGTTATGTACAGCATGGATATCTTAATTTTCCACTTCAAGCAGTACAACACAAGAATGCACCTAAAAGATAATTGACCAACACATCACACTTAAATACTTGACCAACATATCATGTTATCAATATGTCACATCATTCTAACGATCAGTATTAAGAAGCTCCAGGAGTCTAGGTCTAGAGCCTACACGTATGCAACATACATGCCCAAGTATACCAGCAAACACACACAAGACTCGTAAGCAATCATTGTCAATCAACAATTCATCTTGGCCTACATTGTACATGTACTACCTACATGTCTGATGCATGAGGATACGGATAGAACTTTAATGCACATATCCATTGCATAGTACACAGGACATCCCACTCATAGCCAGGCCCTTCACATAAATTGTGTTGTTTTACTTGTTTGGCCCTCAGAATGTCTTAACCACCAGGAATCATCAGCACAACATCCAACAGTCATTCACCTGTAGACAATCACTTCAAAGTCACATTGTAGGGATTCATACATGCCCCACAATCACAACCAACACCTACTCACACTAGGCGCATCCTCATCATCTCGAGATTGCCAAATAACCCGCTATTTCTGATTTGGGAAATAATCCTGAAGTTACAAATCGCATGTTCATCAGCTCGAGATTCGACCTCAAAACTTGAAACTCGACCTTGAGAAATTAGCTCAAGATATTTTGCTCAGCCTGAGCGCATAGTACGAGTCTTCGGTCTGGTGAAGACGCACAGGACAAAAAGCTGGATATTTTGCAAACTATATCAAGATATCTTGGGAAAACAATCCCGACCAAAAGTCACCAAATATCCCGCTAATTGCTACTTCGGTCTGATGAAGACGCATATTAGCTGGATAGTTTGCGATCAGGATAGTTCAAATAGCTGGATATTTGGCAATCTCGAGATAGTGAAGACAGGCCTACTCAAGCACTCTTGAGTAATGTGTGAATCTTACCTGCAGGAGTGATGGATCCATTCTGGACACGCACGACTTGACGACACTCGTCCAGTCCAGCAAACTGGAAGGGATTGATGCAGGTTCGGACATCCTCACTGCAGGCACACTTATCAGTCACTAAGTTGCAACCTGAGAAGGACTTGATTTCACATTCCAGGATGTAAAACGAATCTTGACTGTCTTGAGAGGACTCAGCAAATGAGCCGGTTGCATCAGAGTCTCTCTTCTCTACGTCTGGATTATAAGAGATATAAACAATGGAAAAAGACATCAAAGACAAGCAAATCACTGAACTTGATTGTGACTGTGAGTAGTGGCCCTTCATGATACAATAGATAAGTTTAATTGGGAATGAACAGTACAGGGGAGGGGGTCACCATAACCACCAAAGATATACAGTAATTGTCTTTATGTTCATAACAGTTCCACTTGAAAGGTAGGTTACAATTCAATAATATATCGAAAAAGTTTTGTTGACTGACATACGTGTAAATAATATCTAATCGGCAATTCACTATGTTACATAAGATGTCATTCAAATTTCTCCCATTTGTTGTGCACAAAGATTAGTCAACATTCATCTACACACTTGTTTAGTCTCATTTTCTTTTCTCATAGTGATGATGGACTAGTCTTCTTGATGACACCTCTCACTAGTCTCATCTGCATCAGTGAAGCCTAACTCAGCCTTTTTTCAATCATGCAGCTACAAGGCCTGTGCAACTACATACTGTACATGTATGAGTACAGCTTTATTGTTATGAACCACAACTGTTTGACAGGGGGTTGTACAGGTCTGTTATCCAATAACAGACCTTGTACTGAAGAAATTGTTTCACTTGGGTACAACTCTACTCTGTCATCAATTTGTCAGGTTTACAAACAGGCAAATGAGCAGTCTATTGAAGATGATCGAGGCACTCTTTATAGGAGGTAAGATCAATAGATCACATCAATAACAACCTTTAATCAATAAATTAAAATAGATAATCAAGGTTATTTCTCTCTTTTTCAAAGAATAGTTCTGCACTTTAAATTCAAGCCCCACCTCACATTCATCACATTGTGGAGAGGTTAATACAAATGTCTATTTCCACTTTCTCAGGTCTCCTGACAGATCATAACCTCCTTTAAACTAATTATTGATCCATGTGCTGAAAGAAATTTCACAACCAACACGTAATAAAAGACTATGAATCCAAAGATAACTCAGGATACACCCTGTTAGAAGTACAGATTAACTTAAAACTATATAATCTAAAATATGTTAAAAGAACTTCATCTACATTACTTTCTAAACAACAACTTTTTCAAGAAAAATAATAGACTCTGGGTGAGCTGAATGTACATGACATCATGTACACTGTACATACGAAGACGGCAGGCCTTCATTTACATGTATGTACCGTGATTAACGGTGTATAAACCGCCCTCGTGTATTAACCGCATCCCCTCTTTTTTGCCCTTAAAAAAAAATAAAAAAAAAAAATAAATTTAAAAAAATCTGTCGGCAGCATGCCAGGTCCGTGTTAAAAAAACCCACGCGGGAAGGCCTTTCATTTAACTGCGAGGTGCAGCTGAATGTGTAAGATCATTAATGTAAATTAAAAAACAGTAGAGGACCTAGGATAGAACCTTGTGGTACGCAGTGTAATAGAAGAAAAATTGGAGGAATTATTATTATAAACTACATATTGAGATCTATCAGAAAGATTACTTTCAAACCAAGATGACAGACAAATTTGAATGTTGTTCTAGTTTCCGAGTGGTGAGTCAACACACCGATTACTGAGCTGGGAGACATTGCCAGGCATAGCGCCAGGTGGAGGGGAATAAATCGAAACTTTTAAAAAATAAAAAACAAAATTTGGTGTACCGTGTGTAAGCCGCACCCCCGACTTTGAATTTTTTTCGGCGGCAAAAAGGTGCGGTTTATACACCGTTAATTACGGTATGTATACCTGTATGATACAATACATGTTTAAGCACTGCAATTAAATGTCTCAATCTCAAGTAATCAATAGCTGATTTTCTTGCATTGTGCCTCTTTCTTTCATTTACTGAAACATGCAAATGTGCCGATTGACATGTATACCAATTTTTGTTCTGCTTTGTTATGTTACAACTCTAATTTACCAGGCCCATTTATCTGCTACACAATGTAAAACCCTTAGCAGTTGATGGGTATTGATCCATTCTGTGGCTCCCAGAATAACACATTCAAATGTGATTCATTGTGACCGATATATTCTATGACACTTTCCCCTAATTACAGTCACAAAAATAAATACTAACGCCCCATAAATTAAACTATTTGTCTATTCATTGAGAGACAGTGTATCCCTAGGCTACAGACCCATAAAAACCAACCAAAGACTTTAAAGTCTTATGAGGCCGCCATCCTTTTCCAGTCTAACCGCTCACCATTACCTCTCTAATTTATTTATTTACTATTAATTATTATAATTGTTATTTATTATTGTTTGAATTTTTGTAATTTGAGTTTGAATTGTATCTTTTTCAACAAAGAAATAAAACCAAACAAACAACCAAACAAATAAAGTAAACAGCATCTGGGGTATTCTTAACCCTCAACGAAAACTGAGGTCTACATGTACATGTATTTGGCTGTGGATAGAATGTTTAATGTGCGATTTTGTGATGAACATAAAGAACATGTACAAATGTATAAATGTACTCTGAGCTGCATTTTCAAACCTTGCTAGGTCATACTGAGACCTGAGTCCAAACCTATCTTGTGCTGCTCAAAGATACATACTGGTTGCAAGAAATGCAAGATGATCATCCTCTTTGAATAACCCACACACTGGGACTTTTCATCAAATGAATTAGAGTAAGAATTGATACATTCATACACTGTATTTCTGACAAAAGGTCTTTGGTAATACATACATGTATATGTCATGATGTATTTTAATAAATAGTAAACTACTCTTAATATTACTTTGCATAATTTAATATTACTTTGCATAATTTAATGTAATAGTAAACAAAAATAATAATAACAACAAAAATGACAATAATTAATAGTAACAATGATAATTATATTAAAGAACACTTATTTTAAAAAATAATAATAATAATTATTAATAATAATTAATAAGAAGAGTGCTGAAACTAGAAGAAAATAACAATACTGGTGAAAATGTCATGGTTGTTATAAATCATTTACAAAATGATTGAGTATTGAAAGTAAAGGCTTTTTTCTGTTAAAGATTCACAGTGTAAAACATACAGTGTGTGTTTGGTAAGGTACATGTAACATTTCATTTCATTAACTTTTCAATATGAATGACTGATCACTACAATTGATGTGTAGAATCAATATGTCATCCAATATTGCACTGCACATATGCTGGCTTCTCATATGATCTTCAGCTTGGTTGCACATACACAGCTGTACACAGGTATCTGCTTCTACAAAGATTCAATATCAAATGAATGCGTATTGCGTAGAAGGAGTTAGATTTTCCTCTTATTTATCAACTTGTGTAACTTGTCACAAGGAAGAAGCCACACACCCACTTTGTCAATAATTTTCTACCTTCACAACAGGCTGTACATTATGTATAGGTGTAGAGGTGTTGTGGTCTAGTGGATAACTCGTCGGACGGTGGATCACAGGGTCTGCAGTTTGAGTCCTGCTGCAGCACTAATGTCCTTTGGCAAGACATTAATCTACATTTGCCACTCTCCACCCAGGTGATGGGTACGGTACGATAGGAAGGAATTCCTTGAATGCTTTGAGCGCTGAAATCAGTAGCCTAGCAGAGCCAGGGTGATATTAGAGCGCTTTGAGCACCTACAGTACATGTAGCAGGGTGGATATGTGCGTTATAGATATAAGTATCCAATATTAGTATTATTATACGCAAATCAGTTTTGTAAGGGGAAGAAATAACAAGTACCGGTAATTATAAAATAGGTTCTAGAATGTAGGCAATCTAATTGGTCTAATGACACCCTGTGACCATGCATCATGCTTTCCTACCTTGTCAACGGTGCAAAAAAGTTCCTTTCAACAAATATGTAGATCTTTATTTTGTACTGTACATGTAGTCATGTACACATGTAATGTACATAATACACATACGGTAGACCCTAATTTAAGTTTCATTTCTCATTAAGTAATATCTAGCCTAAATATATTGTACATCAAAGATTTTTCATGAGAGAGAAAAGATCCTGACGTGATGAATAATAGATGGGGTCGACTAGACTCATAAACTCTGTCCTCGATACCAAGGGCTTAAATACCAAGGGCTTAAACACGCTTGTCGTACACCCTTTCTAGGTCGATCAGGCAAGGAGTTCCTTCAATTATCTTGTTTCACATCCGCTCCCAGCTAGTTCTACCGCTGTATCCTTGTCATAATTAATAACTTCTCACCAAACTTCTAACATCTAGGAGCACATAGTTTTTTTTAACACCTGATCATGTTTTTTAATTAAAGCCACATTGTAAATGCTGCCTGATATAACAACCCCACACATGATAGGCCTTCAACGTATTGGGTTTCAATTTTGCCTTTACATGCTATATAATAACAGGTCTATAATGATCTCAGTCAAACCTGTCTATTTAAAGGTACTCAACTGAAACAGAAAAAGCAACTACTGTGGAGTATAGACAGGTGGAAACTAAGACAGGTTTGACTGAATTTAATAACAAATTATGGAATGCACAATGTGGGTTTTTGTCATAATTCCAGACTTTAAAATACTAAAGTTATTGATGTCCTTTGTTGATAACAATCAAATTTCTAATTTCATAATCTATCATTTGTAATGAACTGCTTCAAACATTGCTGTTAATTCTCTTACTTACTTACTTTACTTTAATACACGATGTTGTAGGTCTAAGCCTGTTCATCGATCCAGGATTCTTCCGTGATTACTGCTATTTTGTGACCTTGTATCCCTCTTACATGTATCTAAGCTTAATACATGTACAAGGTGATTCAAGTATGTACCTGTACATGTACCCAGTCAATTCCAACTTGTACTGTAACATTTCAAGCCCATTTCCCCACTGTACAATATATCCACCAGCATGTTTCCAGTATCACATATTTGCATCATATTTATTAGACATACATCTGTACATGCATTACAGTGTTTACACATCATCAAAAGTAATACTGCTACAATATAATCCATTTCTTCTGGAAATCATTTTGTATTCATCTACATGTAGCAGTCTGATCTCTTCACAGATATCTACAATATCTTGGAGAAAGAAGATCTTGGAGAAAGAAGATCAGGAACATAAATCCCTTTATCCTGTGAATATATGTGTCTACTGCGAAGTAAAAACAAAAAATGAATTCCCATGAACATGTATGTCTACATAGTACATACAATCTAATGCATTCCTCTGGGTTTAACACGAGAAGATGTTCATTAATGCATCTTATATTCATGCACATACATGTATAGCTTGTGCCAATTTAGTCAGTCACTGGTATTATAGATCGACAATACTTCTACATACATCACAGTGAAACCAACCAGATTGCCTAACAATTACTTTGAAGGCATTCCTCAATCTTAAATTGATTGCTAGCCTACAATGCACATGTGAGCACTCTGGCTTCACCCATGTCAAACTAAGCCAACAGGCAAGCATGTAAATGGAGTAAATGCCCTTTGCCCCGTCTGATTATCAACGTTCTATTCACAACTAGTAGGTAGTCCATGCCTCTATTCACTCACTCATATTCACATCTTTGTGTTAAGTACATGCTGTGCTCCAAAGTGAATTCACCCCTCTCAAACTTCCAAGGCAAGCCAATTGAAAGGAAACATAAACCTGTATAGCATGCATTCCAATAGATTCGCAGACTACCAGCTGAAATTACTACAATCCAAGAGTAGTAATGATACGACTTTTTTTTTTTTTTTAAAGTACAGCATAAATGTACATGTACCTCAGATGCAGCTTTACAATGTAAAATGCAGAAAAGAGAGATTAAATACATGTACATACACTGTAGCATCAACATAATAGAAACACACAAGGGCCTACCATTCCATTCACATCAAGAACACTGAATTGTAAAACATCATGTCAAATATGTCACATTTTGACCTCTAACTTCTTAAGGTTGCTATTTCCTTTGAAGTTTGAAGCCAGCCAACAATGACAATTGATACATGTACATTTCTCCTAACACTGTTTCTAGTTCATCACCTTTCAATTCCCTTGTTATCTGTAGTAGCTGGATGAAAATGTACAAGTCTCTTTATTTATTTAGGAGTTAACAGATTATCTGAATTGATTTTTTTTTTACTTACTTTACTCCTTTTGAAACTTGCCCAATACTAAATTACTTCTCATGTTCACATTTAAAGCATGCTTTATACAGAGAATTTGATGTCTATAGGCCTGTATCCAATACATGTACATTCCATACCTCGGAGCAACAACTTATAAAGCAACACTGAACCTGGGTGAGTTACTCTGTGACTGAGTTAGGTGATTATTCTACAGGTAGCATTAGGTGACGTGACAGTATGATCAGCTAGTTGAACCTTGATTTACCTTGATGTTAGCATTAGGTGACAGAATAATCAGCTAGTTGACTGAGCATGTACTGTCATTCATCAAGAAGAAGAAGAACATGCTTTCTACACTCTCAAATTCATTTTGGCTTCTGCTCTTTTTTCTTCTCTTTAAAAGATCACCCAAAAAAGGATTGCAGTTTTGATATTCAAGTTCAACTACAATTTTCCAGGGATTTTTTCACTGTAGGTTTACTGCAAGAAGACTCTAAATGTACTGCAGAAAATGTGTAATAAGCTATTAAAAATAAAATCAATCAAGTATTGATATAAAATGTAGATGTAAAAGCTTAAGCAAATAAAACATGATACAAAACATGCAAAAGATAACTATAAAGATATCAACCCTCATAGTCATATGCTACATGTAGTACAGGTATGTATATTATTAGGTCAAATCTATAAAGAATATGAGGCGAAAACAAATGAAACTGAAAACAAATACTAGCTATTAACTTGTTTTTTGTTATTTCATTGTTTTTACTAGTAAAGCAGAGAATTATTTAAGTTGTTTAATTAACTATGAAAATACAACTAAGGCATTATGATCAATGACATTTGATGGATGAAATGAAATATTACAGGATAACATTGTTGAAATTTAAATGCAAAAAAAACTAGGGGAAAAAAGATTTCTTTACTAAATTACCTCGACATATTCCTTGAGCATCAGAGCTCAATGAAGCTCCAACTGCTACAATGAGTTCACATACTAATCCATTATCACACTGTCCATATTTATTGAACCGTCCTCCACAAGATTGTCCATCAAGTTTGGCACATTCCTTGCAGCAAACACAGACATCATCGACTACACCACCTTGACAGGACAGAGTCGGGCACTTCTCCCGTTCGCAGGTGCCACACGACAGGGCTGTCACGGTCGCGACCAGAGAAAGAAATATTATTGTTTTCATCTTCACTGCTGATGGTTCATCGGAGTTATGTTGCAAAAGAAATAAAATTATCCAAAATGATTCCACAAGAATGTATGCCAGGAGTATCCAATGAGTTAGCCGTTAGTTCAGGTCCTTATTTCAAGAAGTATATCGAATCCTCATCTTATTCTCATCAGCTCGTCAATATACCGTATAGCAGCACCTGCTAGCTCTAGCTCTGTACTACCAGCGCGTCAGCTCAGAGGAGCTAGCCGAGGAGTACCGAGCGAAGAATGCATCCTGAGCTGTGAGAGCTACACATCTACTCCTCTCCTCCAGCCTCCATATCCCAGTCTCGCTGAGCCTGAGAGGTTGACATCGACTTTCTTCAGAAAACAGACGAAAATAGTTGACGGATCTGAATAGTAAGGAACCAAATTCGATCAATGCACCTAGTAAGCTGATAAACAATACTCCTTGTTCTTGAGCTGCGTACAATTGGAGATGGTTGCTGGATTGACTCTATTGATGCTAAGCTGAGAAGTGCTCTGATTCCGATTTCACGGTGTGTGCAAGCTGCACGTAAAGCGCGTGCGTGCATCGCGCGCACCATCGCTAGTTCAAACAGGTGCAATTCGCAGAATGATGGCGCATGTACATGTATTTCAAGAACCGCACGACGTAAAAATATCTGCGCCTTCCTATTTAAAAAAAACACCTTGTTTCACCATGGGTTTGAAGGAAAAGAGTCAAGTTGGCTGTCCGTGCTTCTTAAAGATTATCGCCTTCTCTCGAGGAGTCTTTTACTTTCCCACAAAGTATGAATGCCCGATCAGCTGGTGTGGTGATATGCTAGGCGTTTCAATTTCGGAAATTGAAAAAATAATGTGATCCATGCCATGGTCAAGGTGATCATCTGACAGACCTGTGACCAGAATGTGGCAGACCGGGGGGGGGGGGGGGGGGGGGCTTTCAAATTCAAGTGAGTGGGATCTAAAACTGAATTTTATGGGGTGGCTATAAAGAATCGGTAAAGAATTAAGACGCCAAAGAAGGTGTCCCCATCCAGTCTATCTCTAGCTTCTCCCTTCATAATTTTTTGTTGCATTTTCGGAGCAAACAAGCTGGGCTGATCGTGGAAAAGGTGTGTCACTCCAGTGGTGTATTCAGGGGGGGGGGCGGGGGGCCGGCCCGCCCCTTGGGAAAAAAGTAAAAAACACATTAATTTTACAATTTTTTGGAGGCGGGCCTCCTCCCCTGGTGCTCAAGGGGGAGGGGGCGATTTTCACATTTTCAAGGGCAAATAAAGAGTTTAAACAAATTGGTGCTCATTACCCCCTCCCCCGCTTATTCACCGGTTGGCTGTACCGCTAAATATTTTCTCACAAATGGCCCTCTCCCCTGCCGCCGGCTGGATCCGCCCCTGTGTCACTCAACCGAGTCTCGACTCTCGGAGACTTTGAGCATTTCTTTTTATCTGAAATATCCTCGCTCTTTTATATTTTTTAATAAGAAATACTATGCAATTATTTTTGATTATCTCCGTGTATAGCTTCCATGTGGTTAATGCGTGGGCAAACCTCGGGGCAAACACTACATAGGCAGACATAATAAGAACGATCCAGTGCCGAACGTGATTATCGTAATGCTATATAATTATGCAAAAACCTTCCCATCCTATAGCAACGTTTAAATATGCCTACACTGGCGTAGATGGGGGCCTTAGGGGCTGCTTCCCCTCCCCACAAGTTCCACGACCGAAATACAGAAAGAAAAAAGAAAGGAATCGGAAAAGGGGAAAGAAAATGGGTTATGAAATGAAAGGCATCATTTATACACCTTTGGTTCTAATAAGTATACGTATAACGTCAAGCCATTATCCCCATTTTCAAGTCTTTTGTTGTCTTTCATTACCTATTATTTTATGTACTAAATTTAAAGAAAGACGGTCCATACTCCATACACATATCATAACAAGAGTCATTCATGTGTCTCAATTATTTAGTACCCCCTCCCGTAATCATAATCTCCTGAATAAGATTTTTCATTTTAAATCAACACTTTCTCACAATACAAGAGGAACTCCTTTACAATAGACTTATACCATACTTATGCATGACTTTGACATGACAAAATTATTCAAAAGCTGAGGGAAGACATTTGAATTATATTGCTGGAGGCAAAGGCGGCAAATTGGTGCGAAACACAATCACTGGAAGTATTTGAAGGGGGTCATCCCACCAGCACCTTTGAAGAAAAGGGAAAAAAATTATTGAAAAATGTGAATTGAGGATATACTAGACACTAATCTGATTCTGAGCTGGTCTGGAACAAAGAGCTTCATTTTTCAAATTGGACAATCTTCTCGCTAGATCGCTTTATGCGCGCATTCTCGCATAATAAAGAAGATTTTTAAACCATTGCTATAACTATAATGCGATTTAAAAAAAATGTTGTATTGCCCTTTGCACTGACGTACTGAAGAGGGAGGGCTTGGGGTGCAGTTGATTTCCCCAATAAAATTCAAACGTGGTTTATTTCTAAGTCTATACCAATGATTTACAAATGTTGCTGAAATGACATGATTTTCCGTTCCCCCCCTATACTTTTGCCCATTATGCCAGAGGCGGAACTCCCGATGAGGGGTGGGGGGGGGGGGGCTGTGCCCCCCATTTCAGATACCCATAAAAAGCCCCTCTTTTCATACGACAAGTGCCCCTTTTCTTTTACTAATAACTGTCATTTTCCTCTCTCTTCATCTTTAGTGAGTACGATTTTTTCAGGTGCGAGAAATTTCCCTTTTCACGTCCGTATTTTTGCCCTTTTCTACTTTTACTCGTGCCCCTTTTCCTTTTTAATAAGTGTACTTTTTCCTTCGTAATAAGAACCCCCTTCCTTTCTCTTAAATGCGACTTTTTACCTCTGATAAGTACCATATTTCCTTCCGATGAGTGCCCCTTTTCCTTTTTTATATTAGACTCTCCCCCTTTCGAAAAATGCCCCTTTTAACATCTGATAAACGCCCCTATCAAAATCTGATAGGTGCCCTTTTCGTTCAACAGATTCCCCGTTTCCATTCTCACAAGTGCTTTTTTCATCTCTGTCGAGCGTCCTTTTCGGGTGCACTGAAGGGCTATTTCACCTCTGATATTAACCCTTTTACTTTAACACGAGCACCTTTTCTTTTCTAATAATATTCCTTTTCCCTTTTGATAAGTGCCTATTTTTCCTTTCTCCGTTACATGCACCCCTTCTTCAAGGCGACTTAGAGCCCCTTTTTATTTTATGTTCCCTAGAGCTCGATCGCTTCGCTCGCTCGCATTTATAGATTGTGCTTAATATTCATCTGCGTTTGTTTTTTGTCTTTTTTTAAAGCCCCACTGCACTACTTATAGCTACTTGCGCCCTCTATATAGCAAACAATGCCTAATCGGTGCCTGTTGGTCCCCCATGATTCCCTTTTTCTTATGTTAATTGAGGGCTGATTTGATGAGATAACCACCTGTCAGTGACCATGGTGGGAGGTCCAATCCCTCCTGGCCAAACTAGTGCAGACGGGCTTAAGATGTGATTTTTCGCACTGGGTCCTCAAAAATCTTAACATTTTTGTTGGCTCGCTTTGCTCGCTCGAAAATTAAGATGCAGACCTTCACACCCAATTGCAGAGTATGTTGCTTTATAATTAGGCTATATCTTGTACCACCTAAAGAAAGAAAAAATATTGATGTCATCCTGGTAATCACAATCATGACGATGTAGGGGTACATATTAATGTCTAATAATGTTTTTTTTTTTTTAATGTTTCCCTTTGTAGGTGCCCCTTTTTTTTCTCTCCAGAAAGTGCCCTTTTTTGTTGGTGCAACCCCCCCCCCCCCCTATTTTGGAAGACGCTCCGCCACCCCTGCATTATGCTACTTGGCGGTGATGCGGATTTTGTTCTGACCCCAAACAAGTTTGTGCTTCTTACTCCACTGGTCCTTTGCGACCGACCCAGAAATCTTGAACCCTATACGGTCGTGTTTTTTTTACCATTTTGTAGAGGAAAAAAATGTATTAAAGCATTCAAAACTGAGAAATATCAGCCCAAAGAGGGAGAAAAAGGAAAGAAGAGAAAAAGATTTCCGACCGACCTGGGGGAAAAGTTTTATATGTATGGAAAGTTCATAAACTTAACTTTCAAATGACACCAAAACGTCCGAAAATAATTAATGCTTGGGTGAGTACTGCTCACTTTTGTAAAGGGTATGAAAATTAGGTTGCGCAGGAATTAGCTTACAAAATTGAGGGTGATTTGATACATTCATGATTTGCTGAGTGAATTTCATGGTTTATTAAACCAAACTTTTATGCATGAGTGAACAGCCTACAGGAATTGCATTTTTTTATTGTAGCATTGTAACTTTCCCTGGTGGACTCAGTGGTGTGTTCATGGGAGTCAGGATGGGGTGAAGGTACATGTTGTAATTTCCATGTTACATAAAAACCTTCACCCCACATTTCAGTTACCATTTACCTGAAGAATAAGTAGCCGACATCTTGGACATTCCTTTTTTCAACAAACCGTATTTGAATATTCAATTTACATGACCCCTACCTGGGTATTAAGTAAATCAATGAGATGTTCAACTAATCTTACAATAATTGAAATGTGGGGTTTGGGGTCGAAAGGTTTTTATTCAAAGTCACAAATGTAAAAAATGATGTAAGCATGAATTATTTTCGGACTTTTTGGTGTCATATGAAAGTTGAGTTTATGAGCTTTCCATACATATAAAACTTTCCCCCCAGAATCATTTTTTTTTTTATTCGGCAGCCATTTCAAAAGTTTTTTTTTTTTTGAGACGCACGGTAGTGCCAGATATATGAATTCAAAATACATAGTCTATTTATTTTTTAATGAAAAAGAGCATTGTAGTATATTTTTAATAAATGAATCTTTTGTGAGCACCCAATTTGGCTCTCGATTTACAAATTGTATAAGATTTTCTTATTCCAGTAATAACAAAAAATGAACATTGGATTTTGAAATCACTTCTGGCAAAAACTGACAACCTTAATAAATAATAATAATAATAATAATAATAATAATAATAATAACCTAGGCATCTATACTTATAGCGCATTTCATCTTCAGAGAAAATAACAATGCGCTTTACAATAATAACACAACATAATTACACATAACTAGGCCTACTAATTAATAAACTAAAGATATATCAAAATAAGGACAAGATTAATAACCTTGTTTAGCACTTGACCCCATAACAAAACAAAGAAAACCTAATTTAACCAAACCCAACCCATCCCAACCAAAAGGGACCAATCCAAACCACATCATAATGATAAGGTATGATAATATTATATAATTTACGAAAATCTAGAGAACATCAATTTTTTGTTTTCAATGATATTTTATTTTCTCCATTGCTTTTCACAAACAATAACAAAATCAATACATAAAATAATCTGCATGTTAATATTATTATATAGAATATGATTTTACATTCACATCTAAATAATACAAATGAACCTTTACTATTTACATCAAATAAAGCATGAAACATGCATGCATAAAGAAGGCATGAACATAAAAAGACATTTAAGAGAAGAAAAAAAAAAGAAAAAAAAAACTTACATACACACATACACACACGTGCACAGACACCCACACAAACACCCACTTAAAACATGCCTACATTTTGTGGGAATCTCGACCATTATATCAGCCATGTCCATTTCATTGCTTCTATTCGCCTTCCTTATTTTATTTATTCTGCACGAAGCTATTCTAAATTGTCCCACTTTCTAAAATGATTTGTGAGTGTACCTCGGTCCCCAGCTAATTTCTTCTCCTCCTTTCTATTTTATAATAATCTTTTCTTAATCTCCAAATAAGTTGGTGGTTTTTGTCTATGTTTACTATCTATAAATATCATATATTTAATCAAAATTATGATATGATTTAATAACTGTTCCTTCCCTATGTTAAACTCAACTATCCCTACATGGATACCTTTCCAATTTATATTTGTAATTTCTACTAAATTAAATAAATTCCCACACTCTTCCCAAATTGGTTTTACTTTCTCATAAAGAAAAAATAAATGTTCGTAAGTTTCCTCATATTTACCACAAAAAAGAACATAAATTACTATAAACCATTTCAATGTCATGTAATAATAGGAGGAATCTTAACAATAGATGGCGCACGACAGATATCACTTTTGGTGTATAGGCCTAGTGTAGGTGAAGTTAGCGAAGTTGACAGACAGACAGGACCCTGGACTGGAGAATATTATCTGATATTGGGCACTGAATTACACAGTGTAACTACAATAATTGGTAATATAGTTCTTGCTTTGTATATCATATATGTATTCAGCCTCTGTAAAGCTTAGTTTGTAGCTCTAAATTGTAGCATTTCAAGCCACAATAAGTTATATATTTATAGTCAGTCCCACATGCTCATATTCGTGTTAATCTTGCCGTCACATATAATTAACGGAGTTAGCCCGGATCCATAATTAACACACACATAGGAGCATCACTATCCTGGCTGTGTAGTAAAAGCTGTGCTTTTGATTCTCAACATTTCAAACACCACTGTACAAAACTCAACTGATTTCACTAAAAATCGGAACTTTAGTGACAATTGATGACACCTAAATAGCAGTAAAATACATAGACTCTAGGTCTAGAGTAAAGTACCCGGTAATCGGTCAGCTCCGGTTTTCGGCCAATTGGTTGGATACATGGTAAAATCACTTTAAAATACATCGCATAATAGCATAACACATATCCCACACATACCATACCATGCCAGTGTCACTGAAGAACCACATTTGCAATGAAAAATATATCCTAAAATATCACATTTTAGCGATGTAATCGGCGGTCCCGCTACCCAAATCTGAAAAATCGAGTTTCTTACGCGTGTATGTAAGAAATATGGGTACCATAAAATGAGCTTTATTTCAAGTATTTTTCAGATATAGAGCCTGATTTTGTGCTGGTCGCAAGCTCAAAAGTATCTCATCGCATGTATTAAATCAATGCAGCCGCACACCGCGACGCACACACGATATGTCCGTCTAATTCAGATTCCAACTTCCGATCACCGCTGTGCCTGTATTCGGCCAGGCGAGCACCCGGGAGCTCCGGCGTGGGATACCTGCTCCGCCCGCTTGTGCTATACATCAGCGCAGAAACGCACGGCGCGCGCGAGCGCTTCCTATTGACTTTGTACATGCGGCCGTAAACTGAAACGCTCGGCCGATAACCGGCTCCAAAACAGTGAAAATTGAAATGAATATTGTCATGGCAATTCGTGATTTTTTTTGGGATTCTTTTTTTGTTTAAATAATAATAATATCTGCTTCATGATTTGAACAAGAAATGATAATAAATAGGAAGTAAAGAGTCCAATAAATAGGATTTTGTCTTAAGTGGCCGAAAACCGGGTACTTTACTCTAGATCTATTTTTCAACTTACAGTTACAGATGTTAAAAAGAATAATTTAAAAATTCAAATTGTAAGTCTAGTGTCAAACTTTGCTTATAGCTGCATCGACATGATTGTGTAAAGTCTTTGCGATATTGTGTGGTGTGTATATTTGTGTATAGACTTCTAGGTCCCTGCCTCACAGCATGTATGCAGTGCTAGAGGTCAATACGCATTAGCATTGACTCTCTATGCTTTGCTGGAGTGAATTAACATAGGCCTAGGGAGACAAATTCTCACCCGTAGCACACATAGCTGCTTTACTATCCTATTTGAATTTTTAAATTATTCTTTTTAACATCAGTAAGTTAAAACAAATGTATTTTACTGCTATTTAGGTGTCATCAATTGTCACTAAAGTCACTCCAGCAAAGCATAGTCAGAGAAATATGCCAATGCGTATTGACCTCTAGCAATGCATACATGCTGTGAGGCAGGGGGCCGTTCTCGAAACCGTCATAACTACAAGATCAACGACATCTCGCCACTGTCACGCAACTTGTCAGCTAAGTGTTTCACGAAGCCGTCTTTGCCAAGATGAGCGACAACTTCCGCGACAAGCGAGTTGTCACTGCTCCGAACCCGTCATATATTTTTAATTGCTGTAAAGCGCCATCACAAGTCGTTATTTTGCCATGCCATGGGCCGCAAAATGTACGATTAGTTTCACTATCATTTTGAGAAAAATATAGACGAGTTCGGTACGTAATTCTCTGGGATGCGAAATGCAAACGTACAAAAGTGAGAATACAAATTATACAGAAACTTTAAAAAGCTGAATATAAACATTAAATCACAAATCATTAAACTATAACATATAAATAAGAGAGATAAGAATGTTACACACCGTTTTCCATAGTCGATCCATAGTCTTTTCTTAGGATACCGTCATACCTTTGAGGCCTATGTGCATTATTATTCCCTCTCTAATTACTTCTTCCAAATTATATTTTCAATATCAAATCAATTATATAATGAGTATTTATGAGACTCTAGAATAAAAACTGGCTGAGAAAAGGTATTTTGCCTAAAATTCCTCGTCACAATAAAAAAAAAAGGACGTATTGATAAACTATCACATTACGGTATCCTTCAACTAACTTTTGATTCGACTGTCAAAAAAAAAACACTCACCGGTTTTTCTTCAATTTAAGAATCTTTACAGAAATATGCAAATCGTTTGATGATCTACATTTGGTAATGACACTATTAATTATTTATTTTAGGAGAATTTATATGTATATATTTCTTTTTGAACAATTTTAGCCCCAAAACTTGTTTTGGGTTATTCTTGATAAATCAAATGGATCGTGGCAAAGACTATCTTCTAGAGCTGCTAGTATCGCGATATATATCGATATCATGTCTGTCATGGCTTTGTGAAACGGTTTATCCACTTCATGACATCTCCGTAGGTCGGCGACAAAGATGTCATGGAGTTGGTTTCGAGAAACGGCCCCCAGGGACCTAGAAGTCTATACACAAATATACACACCACACAATATCGCATAGACTGTACACAATCATGTCGATGCAGCTGTAAGCAAAGTTTGACACTAGACTTACAATTTGAATTTTTAAATTATTCTTTTTAACATCAGTAAGTTGAAAAAAATGTATTTTACTGCTATTTAGGTGTCATCAATTGTCACTAAAGTACCGATTTTGAGTGAAATCAGTTGAGTTTTGTACAGTGGTGTTTGAAATGTTGAGAATCAAAAGCACAGCTTTTACTACACAGCCATGATAGTGATGCTCCTATGTGTGACTAAAGTATCGATTTTGAGTGAAATCAGTTGAGTTTTGTAATAACCTGCGTCTATGAACAAGGGAAGAAGCACGTTAACACACAACGCAGGCTTCAGTCATCCGCCTGGGTGGGAGTCGAACCCGGGATCTTTGGTTCGACAGACGGACGCTTTACCGACTGAGCCAACTCGCCTCCTTTTATGAACAAATTGAAATTCAAACCTTTATTGCTCGTGATCCTGAAGGTAATACTCAATAAATGAGGTGTCGGAAAGAGCAGGTTTTTCTTCATATTCCACAAAGGGGCGCACCCCCGAAATTCTAAAAATATCTTGGTCAAAACAGTGATTGAAATGTTGTTTGCATCCTAGCTCCAAAATTTGCCACTTTCCTGAAGCGCGCCCCCCGGGCTTATGTCCGGCTAGACGTAAGGAAAATATCTATGCACTTATTTTTTTGCTAGCCCCAAGAGATCACTCGCAATAACAGTTTAAAAATACCCTTCCCCCTATTTGTTGGATCAGCTTATTAGGGAGGCATATGCGCTCCGCTCAGTCCAAACCACGGTTACATCGCGTAACATCTGCACATACTGTAAATATGCATTTGGACCGCGTATGAATGAAACCCGGAAGTGATTGCACGTTATAGTGAATTGGAGGTATGGCTTGCAGATCGCGCTCTCATACCCAGAAGTGAATACACGTCATAGCCAATGGAGGTATCGCGTAGACAACGTGCTGAAGTTTTGAATTCAGCTTAGCAATATGCGTACGCTATGCATACGCTAACTCCAGGAAGCTCTGAACGCCAATGCCAAGGGGGCCGGAGCTTCAGTAAGTCACCCGTGGGGTTATTGAAAAGGCTAATTAGGTGATATTATCTTTAAATCTGCAAAGGGAGTACTTACAATTTTGACCTAATAGGTTGCTCGACTCCTCTAAACATCGGGATAACCACTTGAAATTATAATTTGAAGAAGTCTTCGATGGGAAAAATGGGGTGATTCTGAGTCCTACCCCAACGATTCTTCCATGTTGCAGCGTCGATTCAAAATAGCGAGGAGAATGTACGCAAGTGCGGTAGCGGCGCAGCAAATATGAATATTCATGCTATGGAGCGCCGATCGCTCGAAATTGCTGAATATGCATGAGGTTGAACACCCTCGGCCCTTCTCAACCTCGTGCATATTCAGCAATTTTGAGCGATTGGGGCTCTATAGCATGGGGGGGGGGGGGGGGGGGCCTTTAGTCCTTTACACATTTTTAGGTTGCCAAATGACAGTTTAGGTGGTTACAGTGAATATGTGAAAAGATATCTTACGCGCAAGGATTTGCATAGGAATCATATTATTGGGTATCTACCACAATCTAAGCTTTGACAAACTATATTGAAATTGCGGCAATAATAATGTAAACAGATAGCAATTTCAAAGTTTTGTGAGGCGGCTTGACGCAAATTTCTATGGCTCTGCAGCTACCCTAGCTACTGTATGCTGGAGTGGATTCTACGCAGAGTCAAGTCTCTTTGACTCTCTCGGTTCCGGCTGACAGCAGTGGCACTCCTAGCGCTGTGCAGGGTCTTCGGGCAGCATGCAACTAAACTGTTACAATGATTTTCTCTGATTTTGTTTTGAAAACTTTACTTTGAAAAATGATTTTCAAAATTCATTAAAAATGTTCAGAAAAATCACAATCTAAGCTTTGATTTCACACCTTTATTCACTAAAACTGTATAAGAATTGCAGCAATCATGATGGAAATAGATTGCAATTTTGAGTTCCATGATGGCCTACAATCTAACCGTTCAACAAATTGTCTAGTTTCGGATAATGATCCATCAAAAGTCGAACAAAATCGACCACCAAAAATTTGCACCTGCTTATATTTACGAGTTTTTACATACGCATGACATGGATCGAGGTTTATTATTTAGAACCAAATTTGTGTACCGGTATACAATTTTAAGCGGTTTATGATTTATATAGCTTTGGGTTTTTTTTTTTTTTTTGGGGGGGGGGGGGGGGGGTTGCCAGCCGGGCACCCAAGATGGGACTTTGAGGTTGCCGGGTGGCGTTTTAGGTGTTCAGTGGCACCCGGGCAACTGCTAATTTTGAGCCCTAATATATGCGATCCTACAACTTACAAAAATACAACTACAATATTCAATGATCATTGGTGCAGTTGAAATCTAATCTAAAGTCTAATGTAAAGTGATGAAATTATGAACAATAAACTCTTTATCATTTTTATGTTGTATAGATCTAGCTCCTTCTCAAGATCGATATTACTGTAGCTTAAAAACAATGTTTCTTGCTTTAAAGTTTAAACCAACTGATTTTCTATTCCTGTTTGGAAATTTTATATCAAAAGTGCATATTCCGAGATTTTTATGGTCGTAGCTACCATTGTATGGCGGTAGGTGCTATTTTAAATTTATCGGGAGCACCGATATATTTGATATCTTAATTTCTTGAAATTCTTAGGGATTTAGAGCCAAATTTGCTTATTCTAATAAAACAGTATCATACCAGCGAGAGGGTTGGTGGCTGCCGGCCCGCCACCTCGCCCCAGGCTTGCTCCAAGAAGATGCAGACGATGAATGAAGATTCAGACAAGAGTTTATACAGTTGAGAAGAGTTTTTTATTTAAAATTAAAAGCACAGTTCAAAATAAATTTATCTCATGACAAAAGCAAATCACTGTCTCTTTTTGGCTCTAGCAACACATGACTTGAAATAAAAATGGCAGCAACTAAAACTGTCAAATGAAGAACTGCAAAAAAAAAGAACTGCTGACCAGTACGAGACCCTATCATTTTTATACCTTCCAAACAAAGAAACCTATTTCGCCAAAATCCCTTCTCTCAAAAAAGATGTGTAATCGATCCCCATGACGCAATGCGTCAGATTAATCCCTTCAGTATATTAACCTGTCTAAAAATAGAACTTAATTCATTTCACAATTATCTTTCAGAACTTTGAGTTCTCCGGCTCGCCACGTTTCTTCTACACTTTCAGACACACTCTCCCACACACTCTCTTCTGCTCTCTATCACCATTTCTCTCTCTCTCTGCTCATCTAACGCCTCAAACTCCTCCCTCGCAACCCAAACTACTCCCTCACAACCCAAACTACTCCCTCACAACCCAAACTACTCCCTCACAACCCAAACTACTCCCTCGCATAACTCACACTCTCACCTGCTCTAGCAAAACAAAAATATCAGTTTTTTGTATGAATACAAAATAGAACCCCTACTGAAATATGAGCATGGCAGAACCAGAATTCTGTAAATACATGTATGTGTGCAAAAGTATTCACTTTACTTCCAATTAACATTCAGTGTGTATTATTACAAGAAATGTCTTTTTGCTTTCTTTGATCAGATCCAGTTTGGTGAGATGAAGATAGCAGCATGAATTGGCTACAAAGGAACGTGACTGTTGAGCCAGTCTTATTCTTCTACATGCTGGGATCCTTCATGCAGTACCTGGCCTTGCAACAACTCCTCATAGAAAAGGTGTGCTTCCAAGAAATCAATGACACTGTCATCTGTGCCAACTTATCAGCATACACAGATGAGAACAAGATTGTTCAGACAAGGACGTCCTACTGGCTGATAGTGCTCAACTTGGCTTTAACTGTGCCTTCTGTGCTTTCCACTCTAGTGATTGGAGCCTGGACGGACAAAGTCGGAAGGAGAGTAGCCATGGTGTTACCTTCTTTTGGAGCAGCTTTGAATGGTGTTTGCTTGATTGTGAGTGCCATCTACCTGGAGCTTTCCATAGGAATCATGATCTTAGGGTCAGTGCTTCTGGGTATACTTGGAGCGTATGCAACGGTGCTAGCAGCAGTGTTTAGTTACCTAGGTGATATTACCAAAGAGAGAACACGCACTAGAAGGTTTGGATTCCTAGAGGCAATGACCTTCGCAGGTAGTTTCGTTGGATTGCTTACATGTGGCTTAATCATTGACAACCTTGGCTATGTGGCAGTATTCATCGTCTACATCTCCTGCAACGCTGTGGTAGTCCTCTATGTGCTACTCTGGTTAATAGAATCTAGCAGTTATGTTGCAAGCCAGGGTTCCTATACCACCAAGGTAACCAATGATGCGCTCCAGTCAGGAGAAACAGAACCTAGTGGAACCAATGAAGTTGTTCCAAAGTTACAAGAGGAAAGAGGATGGTCCTGCAAGAGATCATGTGTACAGCTATGTCAGTTACAAAGTATAGGCAAGTCTTTTATGACTGTGGGTAGACAGCGACCAAACAAACAAAGAGTACAGCTGATGCTACTGCTCTGCTGCCTATTCACTTTCCAGCTCGTTGGCACAGGTAGGAAACATCAACAGTTGTCTTTCATCTTGTATTAATTACCGTATTTGCCGGTGTAAAGGCCGCAGTATTTTTGTAAGACAAAATATCAAAAATTTGGGGTGCGGCCTTTGCGGCGAAAGAGTAAATAAAATAAAAAATTGCAAGTTAAAACCATGAATGACAGCACAAATTTGTACATATGGGACAACAATAAAAGGTGATGGACATTTCTAGAATAACTGTCTAGAATAACACATGTCTTACCGACAATTATGTGTTATTTTTTTTAAATGAAGGGCAAAGTTTTGTCAATCTCGTAAATAAAATTCATAACCCACCAACCAAACTCTACTGGTACATTTACATCTAGATTTAAGTTTTTGCCATAGCTAAAGCAACCTCAATCCAGTCTCAGCTAGCGCGAGCAAAGCTATGGCGCAATACACAAGAGAAAGGTGCAATACACAAGAGAAAGCTGCAAGAGAAAGCATCAGAGTCGGGATAGCCGAGCGGTCTAAGGCGGTGGTTTCGGATCCCTATCTACATTTGTACGCAATAGTTCTTATCCCGCCTTCGACAAAAGTTTTTTTTTTTTTTTTTTTTTTTTAAAATGTCAAAATCGGGGGTGCGGCCTATGCGGCGCTGCGGCCTTATCGCCGGCAAATACAGTACGTGTGAACATTGGAGACTACTCTATACAGTGTACATGTAGGTTATTGAAATGTTGTGCATTATCTGTAAAGTGTCGAGCATTACATTACATGTATCTCCATTTGCACGAATGACATAACATCCTTTATTATTTGCCAGGCTCAAAGTAAAAATATATATGATTTGTTTCTATATTAGGAACTAACAAAAAAAGTGGTGAGAAATCGGTGAGAAATTTCATTCTGTCAGGTTTACAGCGTTATTGTTTATTGGATTGAAGGAAAATAAAAGAAAAATATGAATTGATTTGTCATGCTCTGTAAGAGGTCACTTGCTAAGTTTGTATCCTGTCTTGAAACACACTGTGCCACTAATTTACCACTGACCAACCATATCTCCCTGGCTTCAAACAGACTTCTTGAATATCATCTTGTTTATGGCCTTGAAACGGTCAAGTTAAGAGTTGTTATTAGCAGAGGTCAATTCTTGAAACAGAATACTCCGGTCTCTCTCTACCCTCTGTGACACTCCTTTTCTTCTATCATTTTAATGCTGACCAAAGCAGTGACTAGTGGGTGTCCGATTATGAAACGTGATCATCCTACAATAATAATTTTAGACAATTGTTATGCACCTATATGCAGGTTGCTCACACACAGAGCAAGGCATTGTTATTGTTTTAACACAGATCCACACAAAGGAATAATAGTCCATAGAAATTTTCATTTCCTCCAACACTTTACATTATTTATTTCAGAATTCAAAGTTGAAATAATTTAGAGATGTTATCCTTTTAGCCGTCCCTGCTCTCTCATTGCATCATATTTGTGTAATGTTCCTGAGAGACCTATATTTTAGAAGTAGTGACTGCTTTATTTTAGCTCCTACTTTACTTGAATAATATACAAACAAACATGTAATACTTCATGAATGTTATGATTAATACCAGTATTATCAGATTCTAATATTTAGGGTTTCCTGGATCCATATATACAGATTCTAATAAAAATGTGTGATATGTCATGGGACATCGTCTGCTTACAAGTGCAAATCATGCCCAACCTGTGATGTCATACATCTTAGCAGTGTTCGGAGAGCTCTTCAGGTGCTATACCGGGGATGTATTTAAGCGTTTTGTAATTGATAATAATCATTACTTCAAATGTTTCCAAGTATTCAATTTTGATAAAATTGTCCAATCAAAGTTTTACCTTTACAATATGAAAAAAAAGTTAGTTTTTAAAATCTTCGCACAGCTCTCCTAGGGACTTGGTAATGAGGATTAATGCCTTGTCAAAGGGCACTAATGCTATGGTCACATTACCCAAAAGTAGACTGCTCGGCGGCCGAGCGGCAAGTTTTTAACCAATTCTGCCCGGCGGCTGCCCGGCCACCGAGCGGCGGCTGCCCAGGCACCGCTCGTTTTTAGGACATCGCTCGGTCGCCGCTGAAGTTTTAGCGCGGAGTTAAAATTTGGGCGGCGCCTGCTCACTTTTCACTCGCCGCCCAAAATACGCTCGGTGCCTGGGCGGTCGCCGCCCGGGCACCGACCTAATCGCTGGGCGATGCCTAATTCCAGCAGCGACCGAGCAGGCTACTGATCGGTCGGTCGCTGCTCTGATTTGTGACCATAGCTTCAGCACATCGATTTGGTTTCAAACCTGGGACCTCCAGGTTACAAGGCCACTGAGCCATTGTGCCTCCTGCAAAATGAGACAAAGAATTAAAAAAAACTATAATTTACTGTTCATCTGAAATGTTGAGAGTCGCAATCACTGATGATATCTATTGCCAATGCTACACGTAGCTGCCATGATGGCTGATGAACTAATGGAAAACATTTCCCATGGATATAAAAAAAGAACAACTCAAATAAGACTTTTTTCACAAAAGTATTATTAACCACTACTAATTCATTACACAAATTCTGTTGAATTACTAGAATGGAAAAAAGGAGATACATGTATTTTTTAATACTTGGTGTAGAATTTCCCATTTTAAAGCAAGCTACTATAACTTCGCAGAATTTCTTTTCATCATTTTGGAGTAGAAGAATGTGGCTATTTTAGCAACAAGATGAGACTTGTATAGTTTGAATATTGCCATATCTGCTACGAAATAAAACATCAAAAATATAGCATAGCTCATACATGCATAGAATGTATATTGGTGGAGGTGTTGAGAAGTACATTTGAGAGCAATGAACCTTGTATGATCACACATGAGGTCAAAGCTGTCATTGTTTTCTTATGCTACTTAGTTTTGATTACCATCCATTTCACCCAGACTCTCTCTCTCTCTCTCTCTCTCTCTCTCTCTCTCTCTCTGTGGCTCTCTCTCAACAGGTGAAAACGATACAACAGTCCTGTATCTGAAGAAAGCTCCGCTATCATTTACATCTTCCCAAATCTGTGAGTATTACACCAAATCAAAACTGAAATATAATCCTGGCATGCAATGGAAAGGACCCAGGCTTTGTAACTATTTGTTTTGCGAGCTAAATCAAGAGGTCATGATCAAGTTGAATGAATAAATGAAAGAGGAAGGAGTGAGAGGAGAGAGCTCTTCTCATTTACTTTGCTCAAGTTCACAAGTTATTTTTGAACAGCTGCTCAGTGAAAAGAAGATATCCTTGAGTTGTGGGTCTAGTTGCATTCTGATGTGCAGGCCGGGAGCATGCATACACTCTATGATAAATCATCCCAACCAGATGCATTACCTGGTTTTCTTTGAATGTTATTTGATTAAAACAGTCATGTAGTTTGACCTTGCATGTCTATTACTTCCATGTTGCTTTAAACAGAAAGTTATTACCAGAATTTTGACTTTCATGTAATCAGTGCTACCAGGTTTTGTGGATTAATGGCTCTTACAAGAGTAACTTAGTGATGGATATATGCCAGACTACGTAAAAAGTAGTATCAATTTTGATTATTTCAATTTATAAAACAACATTTCTATTCCTTTAACATTTTAAAAGACTGATGTGAAAAACTAGTAGACGCATCCTTTAGAGAAAAGCCCCCCCGCTTATCCCAAAAGGTTGTGTTAAGACGGTACTCCGTTTTCAACGCACCCTTTCGAGAAAAGTGGGGGGGCTTTTCTCGAATGGGTGCTTTGAACTCACCACACCGCGCCACACCGCAACGCACCCTTTCGATGGAAGCCGTAACAACTTGGGCTGACGTTCTACTTTCTACAAAGTAGTTAATTGCATAACTAAATTGTGATTTTGCCTGTCTTTCCTTTGTAGCATACTACTCTGGTTGTAAGAGTGGTCTTCAGAGTCTGATGCTATTGACAGCCATGCCTCTCCTGCATCTATGCGGTGTCCATGATTGCTTCATAGCATTAGGTGCCCTTTGCTTCAGGATGAGTGGTTATGTGGTCTTCGGTCTTGCAAGGACACTCTGGCAAGTTTTTACAGGTAAGCTAATGCACCTCAATCAATAGGCGCGTCTTCATCATCTCGAGATTGCCAAATAGCCCGCTATTTCTGATTTGGGAAATAAGTTCGCGCATAGTGCAAATCTTCGGTCTGGTGAAGACGCACCTGACAAATAGCTGGATATTTTGCAAACTATCCCAAGATATCTGGGGATGACAATCCTGACCAAATATCCCGCTAATTGCAACCTCGGGATGAAGACGCAAATTAGCTGGATAGTTTGCGATCGGGATAGTTCAAATAGCGGGATATTTGGCAATCTCGAGCTAGTGAAGACAGGCCTAATGTTACCTCTGTTAGTTTGTTTGGGGGCCATTCTCTTGTATAATTGTCTCTTCTCAGAAGGTAGGTTAATAATTTCCTTTGAAGAATTGCTGGGCCTGATTTTGTGTGTTGAAAGAGACTTCATAGAGTACACAGTGTTCTTCTGTTTATGTTGTTTGATATAGAAATATCAAAATATTGCTAGTCATCGTTGGAAAGGACAAATACTAGACAGTGCCATTTGAATGATGGTATTATGATAATTATAAGGCCTTTTTTGTTGGTATGGATAGGATAACAACATGAATAAACTCAACCATTATTATTTCAACATTTTCAGGTTAAAAGGAAAAGTTAAAAAAAAGGAAAGTAAAGCTATCAGGTATGAGGTTGATTTTGTCAATGTAATAATCAAAGAACTGTTTCAAAATGAGATTAGCCTGATTAATAATTTTTAGTGAATCAACTGATATTGGTGGAGAATAAAGACCACCTAGTCAGAAAGCAGACCTTCACCCATGGCGCATCACTATCAAGCTTTCTCTATCAGTGAATACCTGCTGTAATTAGGATGATAACATAAGCCAAACATTGGTCTCTATTGCACCATGGTGTCATGGGGTGCGTGGCAAGCAGGTCAAAGGTCAACCAACACATATTTATTCAGGTTTTTCATGATGTTGATGCCACACCTACTGGTATGTTGCTATGTTATGATTGGCATTCTTGTTTCCTCCTGAGGAAGAGAATTTATGAAGATCATGTATTCAGGACGAGAAGGGGTAATAAAGGATTAAAACATTGGGAGGGAGATGGTTTCAGGACGAGAAGGGGTAATAAAGGATTAAAACATTGGGAGGGATATGGTTTCAGGACGAGAAGGGGTAATAAAGGATTAAAACATTGCGAGGGAGATGGTTTCAGGATAAGAAGGGGTAATAAAGGATTAAAACATTGGGAGGGAGATGGTTTCAGGATAAGAAGGGGTAATAAAGGATTAAAACTTTGGGAGGGAGATGGTTTCAGGACGAGAAGGGGTAATAAAGGATTAAAACTTTGGGAGGGAGATGGTTTCAGGACGAGAAGGGGTAATAAAGGATTAAAACATCGGGAGGGAGATGGTTTCAGGACGAGAAGGGGTAATAAAGGATTAAAACATTGGGAGGGAGATGGTTTCAGGAGGAGACGGGGTAATAAAGGATTAAAACATTGGGAGGGAGATGGTTTCAGGACGAGAAGGGGTAATAAAGGATCAAAAATTTGGGAGGGAGATGGTTTCAGGACGAGAAGGGGTAATAAAGGATTAAAACATTGGGAGGGAGATGGTTTCAGGAGGAGAAGGGGTAATAAAGGATTAAAACATTGGGAGGGAGATGGTTTCAGGACGATAAGGGGTACTAAAGGATTAATACATTGGGAGGGATATGGTTTCAGGACGAGAAGGGGTAATAAAGGATTAAAACATTGGGAGGGAGATGGTTTCAGGACGAGAAGGGGTAATAAAGGATTAAAACATTGAGAGGGAGATGGTTTCAGGACGAGAAGGGGTAATAAAGGATTAAAACATTGGGAGGGAGATGGTTTCAGGACGAGAAGGGGTAATAAAGGATTAAAACATTGGGAGGGAGATGGTTTCAGGACGAGAAGGGGTAATAAAGGATTAAAACATTGGGAGGGAGATGGTTTCAGGACGAGAAGGGGTAATAAAGGATTAAAACATTGGGAGGGAGATGGTTTCAGGACGAGAAGGGGTAATAAAGGATTAAAACATTGGGAGGGAGATGGTTTCAGGACGAGAAGGGGTAATAAAGGATTAAAACATTGGGAGGGAGATGGTTTCAGGACGAGAAGGGGTAATAAAGGATTAAAACATTGGGAGGGAGATGGTTTCAGGACGAGAAGGGGTAATAAAGGATTAAAACATTGGGAGGGAGATGTATTGAGGACGAGAAGGGGTAATAAAGGATTAAAACATTGGGAGGGAGATGTATTCAGGAGAAGAAGGGGTAATAAAGGATTAAAACATTGGGAGGGAGATGGTTTCAGGACGAGAAGGGGTAATAACGGATTAAAACATTGAGAGGGAGATGTATTGAGGACGAGAAGGGGTAATAAAGGATTAAAACATTGGAAGGGAGATGTGAATAGAGGAGGTCAATGCCTAGAGTAAGTCTAATGTGCGCAGATGAAGAAATTTTCTTTTGTCAAGGAAAAAAAAAATCACAAACTTTAAATATGAGGATATACATGTACTACTGCAGCCTTAACAGTCATAGTCAAAGGAGGAAGAATTATCAATTCTAAAGGCCCGGTCACACAGCCCTCCACGGGCGTATCGCGGCCGAATCACGGCCAAAAATTTCTGCCCGTGAAGCAGACGCTGTTGGACGCTTTGAGGTCGCGATAAAGATGCGATACAGCCGTACTTTACCCGTCGTTACACGCGGTTGGCCGCGCGAAAAAGTTTTGGGCTGCCCAAAAATTTAGACCGCGGGTAATCGCGGGCGGTACACGTGGTACACACGTGGTAATGACGCGGTACAGACGCGGAACGAACGTGCTAGGACGTGCTACGGCCGCGGTTAAGACGTGGTTACACGCGGAATTGGACGCGAAATTTTAGCGGGTAATCGCGGGTGGAGCACGGTCATAACACGTTTGTTCCGCGTCTGTACCACGTTGTTATCACGTGCATTAGCGTGTGTACCGCGTGTAAGCGTGGTAGGCCGCGGTACCGCCGCGCTTCACCCGCGATAAGGACGCGGAACAGTCGCCGGCGTCTGTTCCGCGGGCATACCACGGGTAAAACGCAGGTAAGCCAATTTTGCACATTTTCCACCACGGGCAACCGCGGGCAAAAAAAAATCGCGAAATTTTACCCGCGATACAGACGCGAAAGGCTGTGTGACCGGGCCTTTAAGGAGAGGAGCCAAACAAGAAAGAGAGAGAAAGAGAGAGAGAGAGAGAGAGAGAGAGAGGGAGATGGAGCGAGGGAGGTTGATTCACACAAATAATGTTTATTTCTTTTTTTTATATAGTTGATCAAAATCATTTTTCCATAAGTTTGATATATTCTTTTATGTTTGTCTACCTTATTTACTTATTCCTAACTTAATCCTAATTATTTATTTATTATCTTAATTATTGATTCAATACTTTTTCCTCTGTGAAGGTTATTGCACCTTAAATAAGTTTCACATTTATTGCAACAGGTACAGTGTAGGTGTATTTTCATTACAAGGGTATGCACAAAATGATGTGGTTGTGTAATCATCTACTGAATGGTTATGGCATGATTATATAATAAAGGAAATACTAGAGTGCAGATACTCGATTGTACAAACTGTACATGGAATGCTGGTAACAAACCAGACAAATTTTGCTACAATTACTCCTGGGAGATGTTTCACAAAGAGTAAGATCGACTTTAAGTTGGACTTAACTATGGCAGGCCATTCATGCTACTGGTTGCTTTCACCATTATGATCTGTAGAGAATTTTTTTCCTTCAATAATGAATCATAACAAATGTAAATTCTGTAGATTTGTGACCATAATTTGTAGGTCCCTTGAACGACCATGGTGGGAGCAAACAGTGGCATGAACGGCTTGCCATAGTTCAGTGAATGCTACATGAATGAGGATATTTGTAAAATTTTCTAAAATAGGATGATTAATTTTTCAGTGACACTAATTTTTGCTGATGTTATTTTGCAGAACAAACTATGTAAATATTATTTCATGAACTGTTTTCTATTTACCACTTTCCATTTGCTGTTGGCAAACCCACACATGACTTATGTTGTAGACTTTAGTAGAACTGTCTTTAATTTGTTGTGAAACTGTTTTATTTTTGTTTTAGTTGCATTTCTGTTGTCTCCATCTGGTATGCCTGCTGCTACTACCCGCTCTATGATGTCAAAGATAGTGGTCCCATCTGAACAAGGTAAGAAGATCTATTCCCACCAAAAAATATATATTCTGTTTTGAGTAAATACAATTACAGTTACCTTATTTCTTTATTGTGTTAGGGTTTAATTTCCTTTTACAAATAGTATTAGGGGATAGTATTGGGGAGGGGGTGGGGGATAGTATTGGGAATAGCAGGCGCGCCGGAAGCAGTTTGGGATTGGGGGGGCAAACATTCCAGGGGGCTCACCTTCCAAGGGCAGTGACGTAATGAGAAAAAACGTTCGGAGGGGGGGGGGGGGGGGGGGCAGACGAAAAATCTGCATCACCACCAGTCTTACACGTTACATGCAGTCCCGCGGAACGTTTTTCAAAGTGGTGTATTAACGATCAGGTAGAGAATATATTGGCGTGAGGTCCAGGGCATATGAGCCTCGGCAGGGGTCAAGGGGCTGAGCCCCCGGAAGCTCAGGGATTTTAGGTATTTAATTACAGTTAGATGAGCATCCAGGGGCCTCTTTAAGTCCATTGACGTGTTCCAGAGGGGGGGGGGGGGGGGGGGGGGAGCTCAGAGGTTTTAATATTTAACTACGGTCAGATGAGCATCCAGGGGCCGCCCTAGGGCCCTTGGTGGGGTCCAGGGGCAGGGCCCTGGAAGCTCAGGGGTTTTTGGTATTTAATTACGGTCAGATGAGCATCCAGGGGCCCGCCTTAGGGCCCTTGGTAGGGTCCAGGGGGCAGAGCCCCCGGAAGCTCAGGAGTTTTAGGTGTTTAATTACGGTCAGATGAGCATCCAGGAGACCGCCTTAGAGCCCTTGGTGGGGTCCAGGGGGCAGAGCACCCGGAAGTTCAGGGGTTTTAGGTATTTAATTACGGTCAGATGAGCATCCAGGGGCCGCCCTAGGGCCCTTGGAGGGGTCCAGGGGGCAGAGCCAACGGAAGCTCAGGGGTGTTAGGTATTTAATTACGGTCAGATGAGCATCCAGGGGCCGCCTTAGGGCCCTTGGTGGGGTCCAGGGGGTAGAGCACCCGGAAGCTCAGGGATTTTAGGTATTTAATTATTGGCAGATGAGCATCCAGGGGCCCCCCTTAGAGCCCTTGGTGGGGTCCAGGGGGCAGAGCCCCCGGAAGCTCAGGGTTTTAGGTATTTAATTACGGTCAGATGAGCATTTTTATACCTCATTCGTGACATTGATCTGTTTTCTCTCCGTCTTTCTTTCTTTTTCTCTTTAACATACTTTTTCAAAAAGTGACGGGGGGGGGGGGGGGGGGGGGGGGGGGGCTCGAGCCCAGCCACTATGCAGACCATGACATAAAGGCTTCTAAATAAGCGTATTTTTCGCCCGACTGTAATTTAGGAATTTCTTATTTTCCAACAACGCATAAAAAGGTATGACTTAAAACAAAATAGAGAAAAAAATAACGGAAAAATCATGTCATAACAGCAACATTTGTAAATCACTGGTATCGTACAGATATACCCCCCCACCCCCCCCCCCATCAGTACGCCAGCGTTTAGGGGGCTCATGTCCTCTCACCCCTATAACAAAACAAAACAAACAGACACGCTTTCCCATTCTCGCACAATATGTCCACGATATGCGTGTATCGCTATTATAAACCGTATAGGTAGCATGCGCAATGTTTCTGAAATGTATTTCCTGTGAACTTTCCTTTTCTTTGAATGGAATGGTATATGTGATTTAATTCAGGTTTTTATTATTGTTATGTTCTTTTGGGTTAAAAATACAAACCATGTTTATTCCTTTACTGCTTTATTTTATTTTTTTGGAGGGGGGGGGGGGGGGGGGCGTTTTTGGGGGGCAAAAATGCGTTTTGCCCCCCCACTTTTTTGACTGGGGGGTAACTGCCTCCCCTGCCCCCCCCACTTCCGGCGCCTATGGGGAATAGTATTGGGGAGGGGGTGGGTAGTATTGGGGAATAGTTTTTGGGAGGGGGTGGGTAGTATTGGGGAATAGTATTATGGAAGATTAGGGTAAGTGTGAACACTGCCATCAGATGATCTCTGATGTTCAGTCAATGTCCTAGCCTCTTATCATAACCTACACATATTGTGACATCTGTACAGTTCTGTTTTGACATAAAACATTCCCAGCAGTGGGGGTAGTACCATGGTAGTACCCTCTGAAAGTGAAAATAAACAATTTTATGAGATGACAAACACCTGAATAGCTCTAATACATTAACCATGGTCATTGATGACGGTCTTGATGAATGGGTATGGTCAGGAGGACAATGAGATTGTTTTTTTTGTATCTTCTGCCCACACATTGTGATGTATTTTATTGCACAATCTGGTGAGAACTGTCATGTTTGTGGTGATAGATGAAACAGGACTAAACATTCAAACTGCCATCACCAGTAAATCACTTTATGTCTAAAAATGTAGTGAACAAGATGTTTTTCTCTTACTTTTATTTTTTCTTTCTCTCTTTACATTCCAGGGAGGGGGGGGGGGGGGGCAAAGAAATTTGATATATAGAAAGTATTTGTTGGAGAAAAAAAGATATAAACCTGATTACCTAACAGCATTGCCCTGAGTGAATTTAACACCTTTTTATTGCAATAATTTTGATTAGTATGAATTTTGAATTACCTAAAAAGAATATGACAAAGGATGTATGATGAGCCATTAGATGTATTAGATCACATGTGTATCCCTTGCTGAATGAAAAGGAACTATCTTCAAGATTTAAGAGTGTACTATAGTAGTGTACCAGAATGAAATACAACTTTATATCTCCAAAGATTAAGAGAGTGCCCTTTTTTTCTTCATTTTGAAGACAATAATTATGCAATGTTATGTATGTTAGCTGTACATTGAAGTATCAAACATCCTGAGCAGTACGTGTAGTCATGTTGATTTGTAGAAGGATATTACTTTGTGTTCAAAGCTTTTGGTATTTATAAGATTCATAATCTTTGAGATAATTAGCTTATTTCACCTTTAAAGTAGACACACAAAGAATCAAAAGTGTTTTGAATTGATGCAAAACTCATATCATTGCGAAGGGGAAGCCTTACTGATCAAATACAACAACTCTCCTCTTCAAAATATGTTTGGGGCCGCAGTAATCAACTCTCAAAATTGTTAGTTTCGAGATTCAGATTTTCTGCCTTCAGCGGTCCTTTGTAGAGCGTCAATATTTGTGACGTCACACACAGGACACGGCTGGCTAGCTGCAGACTAATACACGCGCGACTCTGGTAGGCGGCCGGTACTGAGCTGTTTGTCCAGTGTGTGACTTTACTATTCAGTGCTCGCTACGCTCGTGTGTTTGGCTTACGTTCAGGGGCGTTCGGGGGTCTAAGAAGGGTCTTGAAAAATTGCATTTTACGCCTTTCCATGATATCTATATGATTTCTCAGCAAATTATTCATGTTTTTCAAGAGAAATTTTTCCATCCATATGTAATTTGTTCTAATTATCAGTTGTAGTGAATTTTTCTTTGTGTAGCTCCTTTAACCAAGCTTTATGTCTTAACTTGTTTTAATAACAGGAAGTTTGTTTGCCCTGACTGCAGCCCTTGAAACGATCACTGGAGTGTTAGCATCTCTTATCTTCAATGCCCTCTATCCAGCTACTCTAGATATTATGGGAGGTGGACTCGTCTTTATCATCATGGCAGCTTGTCTATTCTACCTGCCTTGCTGCTCATGTAAGTCTATCTTTGTAGTCCTATACCCTGATGCTCTCTTGCATAGATATTGTGTGCATTTTGATATTTGAATAGAAAAATTATTAAAAGTTAATCCAAACAAGGCACAAGGCCACATACAATGAGTCAGTTTCTGTAGGCTTCAACTTTAATATGATATTTAATTTCTTTCACTTACTTTTGAGCTTTATGAGTGGTTTTAAATTGAGAGGAAGGTGACCTTTATTACACTTTATTATTTTTTTTGGTACAATTTCAAATGTTAAAAAAATGATTTAATTTGTGGAGTGCCAAGGGTCATACTCCTCATCCATTAAAATTTGTCTTAGTTATGTGACTCAATGAACAAACATAAATCTTGTCAACATGAAATCAATTTCTCAATTTATGTTATGAATAGATTCATTTTCTTCATTCTTCATTAAAAGAACATGACCCTTGGCACTGCATAGATTTCTTGACTAAGCTTAAAAATGTTTATCTTGGTCCATCTTGAGCCAGCCCCTGGATGCGGACTGAGGCTGGTTCCTTACCTTGACTTTCTCCTAATCACTTATAGATTTGTGAGAGCATGCATAGATGTGTGGTGTCTTAGCCTATAATCTAGGCGGAGTGCCGAGCTTTTTTCTTTGCTGCTAGACTAACCCTAAGCAGAACGTCTGATACGGCGAGACTACGAACCGTGAGTCGCGAAGCGGCTCACCGCCTATAATCACTGGTCTAGCTTTAGTCGTTGTTTTTTTATTATCGACCATGAATCCGTGGCAGTTTTTTCGTACGAAAAAACCTCATGAATACGACCAGTGATTATAGGCGGTGAGCCGCTCACGGTTCGTAGTCTCGCCGTATCAGACGTTCTGCTTAAGGTTAGTCTAGCAGCAAAGAAAAAAGCTCGGCACTCCGCCTAGATTATAGGCTAGTGGTGTCTGTGTGTGTGCGTGTTGTGGGTAGGTGTGTGGGTATGTGGGTGAGTGTGTGGGTGTCTGTGGGTGTGTGCGTGTTCTTGTGTGCATGTGGGTGTCTGTGGGTGTCTGTGTGTGTGTGTGGGTGTGTGCATGTGTGGGTGGGTGTCTGTGTCTTTGTGTGTGTGCGTGCGTGTGGGTGTCTTTGTGTGTGTGCGTGTGGGTCTCTGTGTGTGTGTGTGTGCTTGACATTGACGGGATGGTGGATACCAGATGATGAGTAGTATTGCATTCCAAAGAAAAGATGATGGTGGTGGAGCGAGCGAGCCTTGAGGGATGACATGTGTGTTGGTAGAGAGCAGATAGGAGTGACAGGATGAATGCAGAGAGCCTCTGGCTACATCTCAAATCCTCTTCATAGATGAAGATGACAAAGGGAATGACATGGGAGTGAAGGTCTAGTTAGTTTGAAG